>JAFMOC010000019.1:42500-92500 GCA_019802505.1 Corydoras sp. C115 | reverse complement strand
CGTTTGGAATCCCCATCTGGGTGGAGTTTCCATGTTCTCCCCGTGTCCGCGTGGGTTTCCTCCGGGTTCTCCGGTTTCCTCCCACAGTCCAAAAACATGGATCAAGTCAATTGAATTCTTCAAATTGCCCCATATAGAGTGTGTCTGTGTGAGTGAGTGTGTGCCCAGTGATAGATTGGCATCCTGTCCTGGGTGTATCTGCCCAGCGCCTGAGACGTTCTCCCCTGGATGGGCATGGGGAACCCCCCCCGCGACCCTAATAGAGGATAAAGTGGAAGATAATGGATGGATGGACTCTTCAGCTTGGGCGGCATGGTGGTTTAGTGTTTAGCATGTTCTCCTCTCAGCACTAGAGATTCCCGGTTCGAATCCCCATCTGGGAGGAGTTTCCATGTTCTCCCCGTGTCCGCGTGGGTTTCCTCCGGGTTCTCCGGTTTCCTCCCACAGTCCAAAAACATGGATCAAGTTAAATGAATTCTCCAAATTGCCCCATATACAGTGTGTCTGTGTTAGTAAGTGTGTGCCCAGCGATGGATTGGCACCCTGTCCTGGGTGTATCTGCCCAGCGCCCAAGACATTCTCCCCTGGATGGGCATGGGGAACCCCCCCGCGACCCTAGTATAGAAGATAATGGATGAATGAATGAATAATTGACAGCAATTTTTACCTACAAACGCCGTCGCATGCTACAGTAAGTATATGACGGACGTCTCCACCCTGCACTGATGAGATCCAACTTAGACACAGAAAAAGGTAAAAACAAAATTGAATGCAGAGTAAATGTAGTGTATTTTTATCATCCTTTATCAGAGAGCAAGTAAGAATAGTGAGAAATGAGCGTGAACGTGTCGGTGGTGGAGCGTGCGGGTGAAGAACTCTCCACGCAGCACCATTTCAAAAATAATCACAACAATATCGTCTCATAAAAGCCTTTTGAAGCTCAGCGGCGGCCTGTTCCATAACTTTCACATCAATAGGCTTTTCTTAACTCGGATTCGAACAGTTCTGCCACCGAATGAATGCCCGTCCTCTCAACATTCACCTAGCTGCCCTTCAGCTGCATTTTCCTTCTCGACCGGAGACTCACAATGCAACAGAACGCACTAGAAGAGAGGTTCTGTTTTTGCATCCACTTGGCATTGGCATATACTGCAGACAATAGGGGGAAAGCAATTAGCCTATAAAAGCACGTCACAATGAAAAGACCTTGAAATGAGGAGGCTACAGAAATGTGGAGAGCTCAAAAAAAATCGAAACACGGCCCAAGGACAGACTAATATCAGTATTGTAGCGTTCACCTGTGGTCTTATATTAAATCACTTGTCCTTTGTGTCCAAAAATGTTGCTCTGCTGGAGGAGTGAATATAAAGGGTATTTAAACTTAATATAGAGATGATGTTGTCTGATTCTTATTGAGAGGAAGGAGGACGGACAAAATTGGAAATGAGTTTATTAGAAGGTTGTTGGTTGGTTTGGATGTATACAGAGCAAGTCAAACCTTTGTCTATTGTCCATTTCCTCTACTTACCATATAGATGGACTTTGTAGTTTTACAATTACAGACTGTAGTCCATCTGTGTTCTTTGTTGTTGTTAGTCCTCTGTTGGTTCTCCGTCTCTATTGGTCAGGACATCACAGAACAGGTATCATTTGGGTGGTGGATTGTTTATTGTCAGTTCTGCAGTGACACTGATGTGGTGAGGGGGTGTTAGTGCAGCAGTGCTGCTGGAGGTTCATTTAAACACCTCAGTGACACTGCTGGGATAGGAATAATGCACCAACCCAATAACCCCTGCTCTCTGGTGCTACTATTGGGGTTCTGACCATTAGAACAGAGTAAAGGGGACGTACACAGTATGTACTGTAGAACACAAACAGATGGACGACAGTCTGGAATTCTAGAACTACAAAGTCCTGACCATTAGTGTTCTGACCATTAGAGAACAGAGAAAAGGGAACATCTGTGTTCTTTGTTGTTGTTAGTCCCCTGTTGGTTCTCCGTCTCTATTGGTCAGGAGCATCACAGAACAGGTATCATTTGGGTGGTGGATTGTTTATTGTCAGTTCTGCAGTGACACTGATGTGGTGAGGGGGTGTTAGTGCAGCAGTGCTGCTGGAGTTTCATTTAAACACCTCAGTGACACTGCTGGGATAGGAATAATGCACCAACAAAATAACCCCTGCTCTGTGGTGGTACTATTGGGGTTCTGACCATTAGAACAGAGTAAAGGGGACGTACACAGTATGTACTGTAGAACACAAACAGATGGACTACAGAACTATATGGTGCGGTAGCTCAGTGGTCAGGGTGTTGGACTATCAATCTGGAGGTTGGGGGTTCAAATCCCAGGTCCACTGAAGTTACCAGTGTGGGTTCTTGAGCAAGGCCCTTAACCCTCATTGCTCCAGGGATGTTGTGGTGAACCCTGTGCTCACCTTGTAAGTCGCTTTGGATAAATCGTCCAATAAATGACCAAATGTAATGTAATGTAGAACTACAAAGTTCATCTTTAGAGAAAGTGGAACTGAGAACATGAAC
Organism: Corydoras sp. C115; assembly: GCA_019802505.1. NCBI lineage: Eukaryota > Metazoa > Chordata > Actinopteri > Siluriformes > Callichthyidae > Corydoras > Corydoras sp. C115. The sequence continues at coordinate 89,961 of JAFMOC010000019.1, read as the reverse complement.
AATAAATAGAGCAAAAAAAACATTTAACTGGTTCTGTATGTTGGTAGATAGAGCTCCACCTCTATCTCTTAGAAACATTAAAAAATACCATCGCAGGCATAATTACAAGTTTAAAGCAAACAATGTGGGAGACGAATGTGGGAGACGTCCCCTGGGAGACGTGTTCGTCAGAGCCACATTAAGTATGCATTATTAACACAATATGTACTGTAGAACACAGACTGGAATTGTAGAACTACAAAGTCCATCTTTACAGTAACTGAAGGTCCTGACCATTAGAGAACAGAGTAAAGGGGACTAACAGACAGCTGGACGACAGTCTGTATGTTTAGAACTACAAAGGGCATCTATATGGTGTGTGGAGCTGATATAAAGGACAACGAGAGGAACAAGCAGGAGGTGAATCTCATGGTGTGGATGGTGAGTGTGTGTCATAGATGAAACCAAGCTGTTTCAGGAATATCTGCTCCTGCTGGAGTTTCCAAAGCCATGTTATTAGAGCAGTCACTGAACATGAGAGACCTTCTTGATGTTTTATATATGGAAGCTAATTCGTCTGAGGCATAATCTGCGAGGGGCATTTTGTATCTTGATAGGTAGCCGGAGCTCCATCAGGTGGCTGGAGCTTCACATTTAGACCTTCAGACCAAACATCAGTGAGCGCAAAGAGCCACGAGATTCTGTCAACAACATGAAGATGTGATGAAGATGTGATGAAGATGTGATGAAGATGTGATGGGTTGGATGTTCGGTCACACATTTTATATCCAATGCATATTTTATGACCGCACAGCATCATTCGAGTAAACACCCCACTGCTCACTGCTTATTCTGACTTTCATGCACGTTCACCTCAGACACGAGAACATTTCTTATTCCTACACAAGTTCTGAAGAAAGGCGACACGGTGGTGTAGTGGTTAACATGTTCTCCTCTCAGCACTGGGGAGCCAGGAGAAATCCCAATCTGGGTGGAGTTTCCATGTTCTCCCCATGTCCGTGTGGGATTTTGCCGGGTTCTCCAGTTTACTCCCACAGTCCAAAAACATGGATTCAAGGTGAATTGGCTGCAACGGGGTGGTGTAGTGGTTAGCATGTTCTCCTCTCAGCACTGGGGAGCCAGGATAAATTCCAATCTGGGTGGAGTTTCCATGTTCTCCCCGTGTTCATGTGGGATTTTGCCGGGTTCTCCGGTTTACTCCCACAGTCCAAAAACATGGATTCAAGGTGATGTAATGGTTAGCACATCAGATTGCTTTTCAATACTAGGAATCTAGGATCAAATCCCAGTGTGAGTAATTTCCATGTTCTCTTTGGGGTTCTTAGCCAGGTTTCCTCCCACAGTCCAAAGTCGCTCTAAATTGCCCCTATATAATTTGCCCCATATAGTGAATGTGTGTGTCCAGATTGGCTCCCTGTCCTGGGCATAGCTGTCCAGTGCCCCAAAATTCTCCCCTGGATGGGCATGGGGCATGCTCCTCTGCAAACCTAATAGAGGATTAACAAAAGATAATAAGATGTGATAAGTATACAATACATTACCTTTTCAGTAATACAATGGAAATATTAACCTTTGATGTTTATTAAATGTAGTTTCATTTAAACACCTCAGTGACACTGCTGGGATAGGAATAATGCACCAACCCAATAACCCCTGCTCTGGGTTGTACTATTGGGGTTCTGACCATTAAAACAGAGTAAAGGGGACGTACACAGTATGTACTGTAGAACACAAACAGATGGACTACAGAATGGAAGTGTAGAACTACAAAGTCCAGCTTTACAGATCTGAGAACATGGACAATAAGTGGAGCAGAAAGGAGGAGTGGCGGACTTTGGGTTGATGCTGTATTTAAAAAAAAAAAAGTTGTTTAGAGCAAGAACCAAGAAAAAAACCAAGCAACAAGCTGTTTAATTCCATAAATAAGGAAACCTCCATAAAACAGAGCGCAGAGCAGATAAGAGGGTCGAAACCGCAAAGCGAAAACGCAGTAATTACAAGAAGCAGCACTTTTTTGGCCGAAGACGGAGCACAGCTCACATTTTTAGCTGACATAGGCCAGCGTACCGTCTGATAATCTAACTGTGAGAACCATCTCTTTAAAAGAGCGTGAGATTTAGGAGTACCTCGCAGTGATGGTACCATCTGGTAGCGTTCACTCACAGATCGTCGGAGGCCGCTCGGTCTGTACACCTGGAAACCTGCAAAGCCCTAATAAGTTAAAGCTGGACACTTTGGTTCTTCAAGTCAATAAAACTCATTAGAACAGGAGCCTGCTCCACTGCAAGTGTCCACTCCAATGAGGCTCACATTTATTCTCCATCACAGCACTGGATATGGAGCTCCATCGATCCTCACCCAAAGCTCATTTATTTGGCAGATAGAGAATTGCCTTAATGTGGCTCTAACGAACACGTCTCCCGGGGGATTCTTTGCTTTAAACTTGTAATTATGCCTACGCTGGTATTTTTTTACGTTTCTAAGAGATAGTGGTGGAGGTACAACGTACATTGTTCTGTTTCTTCACTTGTTTATCAGCTCTATCTACCTATTTATCTATATCCATTTATCGTTCATGTTCTCAGTTCCACGTCCTGTAAAGCTGGACTTTGTAGTTCTACAATTCCATTCTGTAGTCCATCTGTTTGTGTTCTACAGTACATACTGTGTACGTCCCCTTTACTCTGTTACCCCAATAGTACCACCACAGAGCAGGGATTATTAGGTTGGTGCATTATTCCTATCCCAGCAGTGTCACTGAGGTGTTTAAATGAAACTCCAGCAGCACTGCTGCACTAACACCCCCTCACCACATCAGTGTCACTGCAGAACTGACAATAAACAATCCACCACCCAAATGATACCTGTTCTGTGATGCTCCTGACCAATATAGAACAGAGAACCAACTGGGGACTAACAACAACCAAGAACACAGATGTTCCCTTTTCTCTGTTCTCTAATGGTCAGGACACTAATGGTCAGGACTTTGTAGTTCTAGAATTCCAGACTGTAGTCCATCTGTTTGTGTTCTACAGTACATACTGTGTACGTCCCCTTTACTCCGTTCTAATGGTCAGAACCCCAATAGTACCACCACAGAGCAGGGGTTATTTGGTTGGTGCATTATTCCTATCCCAGCAGTGTCACTGAGGTGTTTAAATGAAACTCCAGCAGCACTGCTGCACTAACACCCCCTCACCACATCAGTGTCACTGCAGAACTGACAATAAACAATCCACCACCCAAATGATACCTGTTCTGTGATGATCCTGACCAATAGAGAACAGAGAACCAACAGAGGACTAACAAAAACAAAGAACACAGATGGACTACAGTCTGTAATTGTACAACCTGGCTATTAACAGGAACGAATCCCAAAGTGACGTGCAGATTGTTTTTTTTGCATGTTACGCCCAAAACACACTGAATAATTAAAATTAGTACATACATGTTCTTTTCACTTCGTTACAACAGAAAAGTCACTGACACGTCCCCAAGGTGCATGGTTGGTTGTTTGCTAAAGATACTGTAACTAAAATAGAGAGAAATGTTTCAAACTGCATTACAAAATTTAAACCCAATTTCCATCCATTCATTATCTTCCGCTTTATCCTATATTAGGGTCGCGGGGGGGGTTCCCCATGCCCATCCAGGGGTGAATGTCTCGGGCGCTGGGCAGATACACCCAGGACAGGGCACCAATCTATTACTGAGCACACACTCACTCACACAAACAGACACAACTCTATATGGGGCAATTTGGAGAACTCAATTGACTTGATGCATGTTTTTACACTGTGGGAGGAAACAGGAGAACCCGGAGGAAACCCACGCGGACACGGGGAGAACATGGAAACTCCACCCAGATGGGGATTCGAACTGGGAATCCCTTGCGCTGAGAGGAGAACATGCAAAACACTAAGCCACCGAGCCTGCATATTGGGCAATTTGGAGAATGTAATTCACCTTGATCCATGTTTTTGGATTGTGGGAGGAAACCGGAGAACCCGGAGGAAACCCACGCGGACACGGGGAGAACATGGAAACTCCACCCAGATGGGGATTCGAACCGGGAATCCCTTGCGCTGAGAGGAGAACATGCAAAACACTAAGCCACCGAGCCTGCATATTGGGCAATTTGGAGAATGTAATTCACCATGATCCATGTTTTTGGATTGTGGGAGGAAACCGGAGAACCCGGAGGAAACCCACGCGGACACGGGGAGAACATGGAAACTCCACCCAGATGGGGATTCGAACCGGGAATCCCTAGTGCTGAGAGGAGAACGTGCTAACCACTAAGCCACCGTGCCGCCCTAAACCCAATTTCTGTATAATATTTAAATTGTGCCAATATTTGTCCCATTTCTCGAGTTCTGATGGAAACTAGCAGATTAGACCTCACTCTGTTGTTTGTGATGATAACCATGTTCTGACAAAAGTGCTGAAGCTTGTACTAAACTTTGTACCATAACGAGGACGATTTAAAAGACGGGAGTAACATCAGTGATCTTTTCGGCACGGAAACAAATAATAATAATAATAATAATAATAATAATAATTAAAAAAAATTATTTGTAGTGCACTTTACATTTGATAACAAATCTCAAAGTGCTACATGATAAAAGCAAATAACACTTATAAAAGCAAAAATCAATTAAGAATGGTAAGTTCTTCTAAAAAGCAGATAACATGGATCCGGGTTCACACATGATTGGGGATCCGGATGAACATGATTCACCTCTGACAGCGATCTTTGTTAAAGCGCCACGCTTTAGATTTGGGGGATAGAAAGTCCCACAAATCTGTCACGAAGCCGTTCCTGCTCGGCGGTGTAGAGACGTGAACAGTTGAGTGAGCAGTTAGTCAAGTGTGGTCAACAGAAAGTGACAGCAGGATTATTTTGCGTTCGTGCGCCCTCCCCCACAACACCTCTGAATCAGATGAACAGATTTGCTTCGCTCATTGTGTTATGCACCGCACAGACCTTTCACTCACAGAAATAGCATCGCCGCTTTTAATAAACTGGCTGTTTTCCATCGGCTCACGTTTCATTCAGTGAACGGCACGGTGGTGTAGTTGTTAGCATGTTCTCCTCTCAGCGCTGGGGCTTCAGGTTCGAATCCCAATTAGGGTGGAGTTTCCATGTTCACCTCATGCCCACATGTGTTTCCTCCTATGGTCCAAAAATTATGGATTCAAGGTGAATTCATTCATCCATTATCTTCCGCTTTATCCTATATTAGGGTCACGGGAGGGGGGGGGGTTCCCCATGCCCATCCAGGGGAGAATGTTTCGGGCGCTGGGCAGATACACCTAGGACAGGGCGCCAATCCATCGCTGGGCACACACACTCACACACACATACATACACACTCTATATGGGGCAATTTGGAGATTTCAATTGACTTGATCCATGTTTTTGGACTGTGGGAGGAAACCGGAGAACCCAGAGGAGACCCACGTGGACACGGGGAGAACATGGAAACTCCACCCAGATGGGGATTCAAATTGGGAAGCACTGAGAGGCGAACGTACTGACACTAAGCCACCATGCCGTCTGCAAAGTTTATTCATTCATTCATTTATTATCTCACGCTTTATCCTCTCATTAAGCTCATATTAAAAACAATTCTAAATGTAAAATGAAAGCAGCCTGAAGAACTCCTGAGCAAAGGGACTCTTTCATCATCAGCCTGAGCTCTGTCTCAAGTATCTAGAGATTCCGGGTTCTTCAGGTTCCTGCTGAAGTGTCTCTGAGTCAGTGACTGAAGCGCTGAATGGTGACCCCTTCAGCGGCGCTTGTGTGATGTCTGTAAACTTCACAGTGCAGGGGCAGAGCGGTGGTCACACTGACGCTTCCCCTTAAAAATTCATTCATTCATTATCTCCCGCTTTATCCTCTATTAGGGTCGCGGTGGGGTTCCCCATCCAGGGGAGAACGTCTCGGGCGCTGGGCAGATACACCCAGGACAGGGCGCCAAATCCATCGCTGGGTACACACTCAAACACACTCTATATGGGGCAATTTAGAAAACTCAATTGACTTGATCCATGTTTTTGGACTGTGGGAGGAAACCGGAGAACCCGGACGAAACCCACGCAGACAAGAGGAGAACATGGAAACTCCACCCAGATGGGGATTCGAACCGGGAATCCCTAGTGCTGAGAGAAGAACGTGCTAACCACTAAGCCACTGTGCCGCCCCCCTTAAAAATCTTTTTCAAATTCTATTCTAAGTGGCATGGTGGTTTAGTGGTTAGCATGTTCTCCTCTCAGCACTAGGGATTCCTGGTTCAAATCCCCATCTGGGTGGAGTTTCCATGTTCTCCCTGTGTCTGCGTGGGTTTCCTCCGGGTTCTCCGGTTTCCTCCCACAGTCCAAAAACTCAAAAACCAAAAACTCAAAGTCAATTGAGTTCTCAAAATTGCCCCATATAGAGTGTGTCTGTGTGAGTGAGTGTGTGCCCTGTCCTGGGTGTATCTGCCCAGTGCCCGAAACGTTCTCCCCTGGATGGACATGGGGAACCCCACCACGACCCTAATAGAGGATAAAGCGGGAGATAATGAATTAATGAATGAAATTCTATTCTTCTCGACAGTCAACAGGAATGAGCTTTAATTAGCATCGGAGCTATAGGATGCCCCCCCCCCCCCAAAACCATTTCCTTTGGGTTCAGAGGACAGTTCTTGTGCTCCCTCGTGAGGAAATCCATGAATATTCATCTCCAGCATCTGATGGCAATGGGAAAGGACTGCAGCATCTTTAATTTTTTTTTTTTTTTAATCCCGGCCTCTCGATTTTGTCGTGTTTGTTCAGGGACCTCGCCTCACACCTCGCCGTGGAGAGCTGCGCGAGGGAAATTACTGCGGCAAAGCTGCTCTGGAATTATAAGTGAATTGAGACAGGAGATTCGTGATGACTCAGATGTACGTTACGTAGGTCCAGCCGCCTCCCGGCCCTCGGCCCACGGCATACGTCTGACCGGCGTGGCTCGGAGAGACGTGGCGTGAAATATCTGTGCTCGTCACTCCTTCTAATTTGTATGCTAATGACGCGCCGCAAATAAATTGTTACCGATGTAGCTTCCTTAGCGGCGTCAAATTTCAGTCCTGGAGGGCGAAAACCCGGCCTTTTCCTCCTGATTAATTCATGAAGTAATTATCAAACCCACGATGAGTTGACTCAGGTGTAGCTGAGAAAGCACTAAACTGGGTGAAGAAGCATGACCTGGAGTACTCGAATTTATAACATTTGTTCGTACTCGGTCGGTGGCTTGTGACATAAAATGGTGATGGATTATTCATTTGCCCGCGATTTTATTAAACGGAGCAGAATTTTGCATTTATTTTCTCCAGATTTCTTCATCTATCGAAGAAGTAGGCGTAAAAACGATTTCATAGACGCATCATATCCGTGCTCCTGGATGACATGGAGGCGCTTTGTACAGGAGGTGTGGGAACTCGGTGTTGGGCGATCAATCTGAAGGTTGTGGGTTCAGGTCCATTAAGGTTATCAATGTGGGTCATTGAGTTGTGTTGGGAAAAAAAAAATCACCTCCACAATCTCCCCAACCGATTCGGTCCGGAACCTTGGGTTCACAATAGACTCCCACCTTAAACTCTCTGATCATGTTCTCAAAACCGCCCGTTCTTGCAGATTCCTTCTTTACAACATCAGGAAGATCAGACCCTTTTTGACTGAACATGCTACCCAACTGCTTGTTCAAGCCCTAGTCCTATCCCGGCTTGATTATTGTAATGCGCTACTTGCCGGTATCCCAGCTTCCACAATCAGACCTCTTCAACTAATTCAAAACTCTGCAGCCCGGCTTGTGTTTAACCCCCAAGCGAACTCATGTCACTCCATTACTCACTTCCCTCCATTGGCTCCCTGTAGCTGCTGCATTCAGTACAAGTCACTGACTCTGGCCTACAGAACCATTTCTGGATCTTCCCCCTTCTACCTTCACTCTATCTTTTCATAATACATTCCGACTCGTTCACTTCGCTCCAGTGATGATCGCCGCCTGGCGGTTCCACCTCACCGAGGAGCTAATTCTCACTCCGTGGCGTTCACCACTGCAAAATGGTGGAACGACCTTCCCAACTCTGTCCATTAGACAGTATCACTAAGCAGTTTTAAGAAACTACTGAAGACGCATCTCTTTAACAAACACCTGTTGTTAAAAAAAAAAAAAAAAAAAAAAAAGCATCAAATAACAATCAGGTTTGATGAATTTACAGTATAGATGTTTTTCTCCATCATTTCTGACCTGTGATGTTCTCATTTGTAAGTCGCTTTGGATAAAAGCGTCTCCTAAGTGACCTCATGGAAATGTTAATGGTTAGCTTTTTTTTTTAAAGCCGAAAGAAGTACGGTCAGTGTAAGGTCTATGTGGAGTTTTTAATGTTCTCTCAATGTGAGAATATGTTCCTATCTGTTCCTATTAGAGATCATTTTTCTCCTTTTCCTCAGCGTCCTCATTAATCACCCCATCCACCTGCATGGCCTCCATCACGGCATCTCCTTCTGGTCCCCGCTTTGATTCCCAGTCCCACTAAAGTGCCCTTGGGCAAGGCAACTCACCCCAATTGCCCAGGTACCGTATACATACCGCCCACCACTCTGCACTCGTGTGTTCACTTCAATCAGTGTGTGTGTTTCACTGAGGAGTTAAATGTGGAGGACACATTCTTCTGTGTGTACAGTTCACATTTTATCACACACACACAACGAAAAGGTAAAATACACAATTCCAATCTACATAATCCCAAAATGTTTGTAAATCCACAGCTTCCATCAGCGAGCTTCTCGGGTGACTCCTCTGAGTTCCTGTTCAGTATTCAGCTCCATTATGGATTCAGCTCACACTATGTTCCTTATAACGTTACACTTCCATAGGTGATTCCACTTGGACCGCTTACAGCTTTTTATTTATTTATTTTTTACCCAGGGAGCAAAGTCAGCTAAGACCCTCAGCATATCATCAACTGTATACATACTATTAAACACCATGCCGAAATCAACCATTAGCATCTTGAGGTCACACAGTGGCATTAATTAAAGACTCGAGGGCCGGAATTAATTAGATATGGAAGAACACAGGTCACAAACAGTAACCTATTTACTACAGCTGAGTCTAATGACTCTGAATCAGTGTTAACACAAATCCATTTCATTCTCATGTTTTATTACTTTAATCATAAACCCACACTGCGTCTGAAGAAATGTCCAAATTTACGTTTAGTTTCATATTATCTCATAATTCTCCCTTAATTCGTGTACTAGGGACATGGGGGAAGGGGGGGAAACAGCCAGGACAAAACACCAATCCGTCACTCGCACACACACACACACACCATCCATTAATCCATCCATTATCTTCTGCTTCATCATCTATTAGGGTCGCAGGGGGGTTCCCCATGCCCACCCAGGGGAGATTGTCCCGGGCGTTCGGCAGATACACCCAAGACAGGGCGCCAATCCATCGCTGGGCACACTCACTCACCCACCCAGACACGCACACAAACACACTATATGGGGCAATTTTTTTTCGGAGAACTCAATTGACTTGATCCATGTTTTTGGACTGTGGGAGGAAACCGGAGAACCCGGAGGAAACCCACGCAGACACGGGGAGAACATGGGGGAGGTTCCCCATGCCCAAGCAGGGAAGAACGTCTCGGGCGCTGGGCAGATAGACCCAGGACAGGGCATCAACCTATCGCTGGGCATACACTCACTCACACATACACACTCTATATGGGGCAATTTGGAGAACTCAATTGACTTGATCCATGTTTTTGGACTGTGGGAGTAAACCGGAGAACCCGGAGGAAACCCACGCGGAGACGGGGAGAACATGGAAACTCCACCCAGATGGGGATTCGAACCGGGAATCCCTAGCGCTGAGAGGTGAACGTGCTGACCACTAAGCCACCGTGCCACCCATCACACACACTATATAGGGGCAATTTAGATCAGCCAATTCCATACTTTGGACAGTGGGAGGAAACCGGAGAAGCCGATGGAGAGCCATGGAGAGAACATGGAAACTCCACCCAGGTCAGGATTCGAATCTTAAATACCTCAAGCTGCCAAGATTGTTTGCAAAGTTTGACTAGAACAGTGACTGAAAGCTCACCTGTGCTCAAGTTCACATCCAGAACGGTTCTATATTCCGTTCCGCCTTATTAACCATCGTCCCAGAGGCCTGAAGTTTAATCTCACTTAGCCGAAACTGCTGACTTCTAAAAGCTTGACTGGCGCTGCTAGTTCGGAGGTGTAATGAAAGCCGATGCCCAAGGCGTCCCACACAGATCGGCTGAGACTGAGTGCCGTAGGTCTGTTTCCTTATTCTCTTCCACATCGACGCGGCGTTCGTGAGGAGTGAAGCGGTACGACGGAGCCAAAAATAAACTGAGACCTGAAGAAACACATCGCTCTATCTGAATGTTTAAATGCTCTTCTAGGAGACACATTCCAAATGGCGATAAGACTAAAGGGTTCATACTATTGGGAGTAACAGAATAACTAATAAGGCCTTCCCTAAACTATTGGACGAGTACCGTTGCCCAAATGCATCATGATCTTCAACACCTGATCTAATGGGACTGTCTGTATTCATTTATTAAGGAGTGTGTCCTAGTACTTTTGTCAGTATAGTGTATATAGTGCACATAAGCCATTACAGATGCTAGTTTTTGCACTTTCCTTTGGTACAGATGGATTTTCCATTTTTGGTACATAGGATGCGCTGACGGTGGCTTAGTGGTTAGCACGTTCGCCTCTCAGCGCTAGGGATTCCCGGTTCGAATCCCCATCTGGGTGGAGTTTCCATGTTCTCCCCGTGTCCGCGTGGGTTTCCTCCGGGTTCTCCGGTTTCCTCCCACAGTCCAAAAACATGGATCAAGTTAATTGAATTCTCAAAAATTGCCCCATATAGAGTGCGTCTGTGTGAGTGAGTGTGTGCCCAGCGATGGATTGGCACCCTATCCTGGGTGTATCTGCCCAGCGCCGAGACGTTCTCCCCTGGATGGGCATGGGGAACCCCCCTGCGACCCTAATAGAGGATAAAGCGGGAGATAATGAATGAATGAATGAAAGAATGCCCTGATTATTTTCTGCTAACTCATCCGACCACAGAACACATTTCTACAATCTTTCAAACTTCGAATCCAAATTCGCCTCAGATCCACCTCCATGGAGCTTCCATGTTCACCCTGTGGGTTTACTCTGGGTTCTCCGGTTGTCCTAGCACATGGTTTCAAGATGAATTGCCTGCTATCTAAACTTCCCATTAATAGTATGTGGCCGACCACGGACTGGCGCCCTGTCCTGGGTGTAGCTACCCTGCGACTTAAACTTTCTGTCCTGCAGGATGGGCATGGGGATCTCCTCCCTCAACACTATAGAGGAGGATTAAGTGAAAGATAACGAGATGAGATGATAATGAGATCCCAATAATTTTGTCCATATAATGTACGACATAAATCCCCAAAACCAGTGTCAAAGCAACAGATGAGCTGTGTAAAGCCCCAGGAGGGTAATGAAGGTGCATGAAAGGGGATTAAAATGCAGCTCAGGATCACGGAAACATCTTTCCCCCTGAATGAAGCCTCGGAAAAAACATGTGACTTGCTACGAATAAAACGAGCAACAAGCATCGGCTGAATTATTCCCTGCCCCGCACAAAAGTTGTCTCAGCAACGTCCTGCAGGTCATTGGATATTCCACACACACGGGATGGAGGATGGAGGATGGAGGATGGAGGATGGAGGCGACGCGGCAGCTTGCGGATGAGGCTGCGCTGAGGACCGGAGCCGGGCTGCGCAGCTGGGACTCTCATGGGACAGCAGCTCAGAGGAAGCGGCACGCGAAGCAGCTGCGCGTCTTTCATGATTTATTTCTATCGGCATGTTTTTCCTTCCCACATAATCCCCCGAAGAGCAGGGTCACATCAGCAGAACCCGGGGGACCCGAGAACCCGGGGGAACTCGAGAACCCGAGCGCACAGGGCGCTTCATCAGCCGCCCGAGATTCCACCCAAGTTTAGCGGGACCTCCCAACGAAGCGACACCCCTCCGCTTCAAATATCCCAGATTAGATTCATAATCGGTGGACGGCACGGTGGCTTAGTGGTTGGCATGTTCTCCTCTCAACGCTAGGGATTCCCGGTTCGAATCCCCATCTGGGTGGAGTTTCCATGTTCTCCCTGTGATTCTCCCCGTGTCTGTGTGGGTTTTCTTTGCTTTCCTCCCACAGTCCAACACATGGATTTAAGGTGAATTGGCTGCCTTAAATTGCCCCTTAAAGTGTTTGTGTCCAGTGATGGATTGGCACCTTGTCCTGGGTGTATCTGTTCAACGCCCAAAATATTCTCCCTTACATGTGGATATTCACTGATAGATAATGAGATGAGGCAGCAGTGTGGCTTAGTGTTTAGCATGTTCTCCTCTCAGCGCTAGGGATTCCCGGTTCGAATCTCAATCTGGGTGGAGTTTCCATGTTCTCCCCGTGTCCGCGTGGGTTTCCTCCGGGTTCTCCGGTTTCCTCCCACAGTCCAAAAACATGGATCAAGGTCAATTGAGTTCTCCAAATTGCCCCATATAGAGTGTGTCCGTGTGAGTGAGTGTGTGCCCAGTGATCGATTGCCCCCCTATCCTGGATGTATCTGCCCAGCACCCGAAAAATTCTCCCCTGGATGGGCATGAGGAATCCCCCTGCGACCCTGAGGAATAGTAGAGGATAAAGCGAAAAATAATGGAGATTTTATATATATATATATATATATATATATATATATATATATATATATATATATATATAAGGGCAGCACGATGGATGGTATTTAGCATGTTCTCTTCTCAGAACTAGGGATTCCCGGTTCGAATCCCCCCCACGACCATAGTAGAGGATAAATTGGAAGATAATGGATTTTATATATATATATATATATATATATATATATATATATATATATATATATATATATATATATATGGGCAGCACGGTGGCTTAGTGGTTTAGCATGTTCTCCTCTCAGAACTAGGGATTCCCGGTTCGAACCCCAATCTGGGTGGAGTTTCCATGTTCTCCCCGTGTCCGTGTGGGTTTCCTCGGGGTTCTCCGGTTTCCTCCCACAATCCAAAAACATGGATCAAGTCAATTGAGTTCTCCAAATTGCCCCATATAGAGTGTGTGTGTGAGTGAGTGTGTGCCCAGCGATAGATTGGCACCCTGTCCTGGGTCTATCTGCCCAGCGCCCGAAACGTTCTTCCCTGGATGGGCATGGGGAACCCCCCCGCAACCATATTAGAGGATAACGCGGAAGATACTGAATATATATATATATAAATCGGCTAATGTTAATAATTAATATAAAGGTTTAATGTTTTGACAGAGGACCGCGGTGCAGGTTCGTGTTAATCCGCGGTTTAAACGCCTCACGAACAAACAGACCGCGACGCGAGCTCCTCGTTACCGCAGCGTCCCGTCATTCCGCTCCAAACTGCACCTGTTCACGCTTCACGATGATGACGCGATAAAAAAAACGCATAATAATAACTTTTATTTACTAACGAATCTTAAAACTATGAAGTGAAAGCACGCGGAGTGAGCTTTAACAGACATACGGACAGTCACCTGTGAAGCCAAATTACTCGGTATAGAAAAAAATCAATCTCACCGCAAACATTTATTTCAGTAGCCAGGAAGAGTTCGGGGTCATTTATAAAACGTTTAAATGTGATATTTATCAGTTTTATACCTCAGTTTTGGTAAAAGGAGCGCACTTGGCGGAAAACCTGACCGTAACGGTACGCCGGACAACTTACGGAGATGGAGAGCAACAGGCAGAAGGACGAAGAACCAGCAGGACGTCATGACGGAGGGTTCCGGAGGGTTCTAGAGGGTTCTAGAGGACGGCTCCGACTGGGGTGAGCTTCTCCGGCGCGGCGTTCCAGAGCTCGGCTCGTTGCTCTCAGCGCGCGCCAAACGCCAGCGCCTGGTTCGAATCCTGTAGTAAAGGGGGCGGAGCCTGCGGCAGCATCCTCACAGCGCGGACCTACTAGCGCACTCGGTAGTAGGCTGCGGCGCCGCGTCTCATTCCGACGGCGCTGCGCACTTCTGAGGCGGATAGTACGCGGCTTGGGACGCGGCCCGGCTCCCCTGAGCGCGGCTGCTTACGTCGGTGATGCGTCATTACACACGAACCCATGTGTAAGAGAAGCGGTTTGAACCAGATTCCAGATTTTTCAGATGTGCAGAGCTGAGACCTGAACACTTCACAAAGTGAATACATGAATAAATCAACGAGTGGAAGTGTGGAAGTGTGAAAGGGACTAGTGGATGCAGGGTAGAGGGTTGCACAAGAGTTTGCAGGGACACTGATGTGGTAGATGTGGTGGATGTGGTGGTGCAGGTGGAGCTGATGGATGATTAGATCAGATGCAGAAGTGCTGCTTAACACCTTACAGGCTTCACTGCTGCAGTGAGAATCATCCACCAACCAAAGATGTTCAGTGTTGGAATTTCATTCATTCATTCATTCATTCATTCATTATCTCCCGCTTTATCCTCTATTAAGGTCGCGGTGGGGTTCCCCATGCCCATCCAGGGGAGAACGTCTCGGGCGCTGGGCAGATACACCCAGGACAGGGCGCCAATCCATCGCTGGGTACACACTCACTCACACAGACACCCTCTATATGGGGCAATTTTGAGAATTCAATCGACTTGATCCATGTTTTTGGACTGTGGGAGGAAACCGGAGAACCCGGAGGAAACCCACGCGGACACGGGGAGAACATGGAAACTCCACCCAGATGGGGATTCGAACCGGGAATCCCTAGCGCCGAGAGGAGAACGTGCTAACCACTAAGTCACCGTGCCGCCGTGTTGGAATTTATTGAATGTAAAAAGACATGAATTGCATTATTTGAAAGGTTTGGTCAACTTTGGAAAGCTTTTACCATCGTAATGATTCATTCATTCATTATCTTCCACTTTATCCACTAATAGAGTCGCGGTGGGGTTCCCCATGCCCATCCAGGGGAGAACATCTCGGGCGCTGGGCAGATACACCCAGGACAGGGCGCCAATCCATCGCTGGGCACACACTCACTCACACAGACACACTCTATATGGGGCAATTTTTGAGAATTCAATTGACTTGATCCATGTTTTTGGACTGTAGGAGGAAACCGGAGAACCCGGAGGAAACCCACGCGGACACGGGGAGAACATGGAAACTCCACCCAGATGGGGATTCGAACCGGGAATCCCTAGCGCTGAGAGGAGAACGTGCTGACCACTAAGACACCGTGCCGCCCTATTGTAATGATATTTTTGTAATTTACGGTATGCAAACAACTGCTGAATGGCTGAGGGAATGACCAGGTGGGGGTTGTGTAAATTGTAGGAATGACCACTTGTCGAATGAGCATGAGAAGGAGTCAGAAAGTCTGGTCACAGGGTGACCTGTGAAAATATAGATTTAGGGGGCAAGTAACATTTGATAAAAAGTATTATTGGGACTGGGGACTCTCAGAAAATCCCACCGTATTTGGAAGGTCCAGTCACACTCATCCAAAGAAGAAGGACAGCCCACCTAAGGATTATAAACTGAAGCAGGATCTTTGAGACCTCAGAGCTCTCTCATCAGTCGTGGTTGGCCGCCATTGATGATTTTTCCTGTACACTTGTTTGACTATTCAGTAAAGCGCATTAAATTCTTTTGGAACAAAACCGCCGACTTATGACCGTTTATTGGAACTTAACACCAGCCAGCGTCCCGGGGGCCGTTTGATGGTTTGGGTGAGAGGTTGGGGTTACATGGTCGACCATACAGCACCCCTGGAGCAAGAAGGGTTAGGGGTATTGCTTCAAAACCCACAGTGGGTTGGATTGGGTAGTATTGTGCTTAAGGAACCAGCCTTGCGACCTGAAGGTCCCTGGTTCGATTCCTGGTCCCACAAAGTTACCCCAGTTACCAGCATGTTACCCCACCACTCCGGGCATCTGTGCTCACAGTGTGTGTGTGTGTGTGTGTCACTGCACGGATGGATTAAATGTGGAGGACTAATTCCTCTGTGTGTAAGCACTGTGAGTCAAAAAAGGTTAACATTATCACTGGTAAGCCCCCCCCCCCCCCCTTGTGGTGGTGGTGGTGTGTTAGGGCGGGTGGAGCTGATGGATGATTATATCAGATGCAGAAGTGCTGCTTAACACCTTACAGGCTTCACTGCTGCAGTGAGAATCATCCACCAACCAAAGAGGTCCAGCCAGCGTCCCGGGGGCCGTTTGATGGTTTGGGTGAGAGGTTGGGGTTCCACGGTCGACCATACAGCACCCCTGGAGCAAGGAGGGTTAGGGGTATTGCTTAAAAACCCACAGTGGGTTGGGTTGGGTAGTATTGTGCTTAAGGAACCAGCCTTGCGACCTGAAGGTCCCTGGTTCGATTCCTGGTCCCACAAAGTTACCCCAGTTACGAGCATGTTACCCCACCACTCCGGGCATGTGTGCTCACAGTGCGTGTGTGTGTCACTGTATGAATGGATTAAATGTGGAGGACTAAGCCCCCCCCCCTTGTGGTGGTGGTGGTGTGTTAGGGCACGTAGAGCTGATGGATGATTAGATCAGATGCAGAAGTGCTGCTTAACACCTTACAGGCTTCACTGCTGCAGTGAGAATCATCCACCAACCAAAGAGGTCCAGCCAGCGTCCCGGGGGCCGTTTGATGGTTTGGGTGAGAGGTTGGGGTTACATGGTCGACCATATAGCACCCCTGGAGCAAGGAGGGTTAGGGGTATTGCTTAAAAACCCACAGTGGGTTGGGTTGGGTAGTATTGTGCTTAAGGAACCAGCCTTGCGACCCTGGTTCAATTCCTGGTCCCACCAAGAAACACCAGTTACCAGCATGTTACCCCACCACTCTGGGCATCTGTGCTCACAGTGTGTGTGTGTGTGTCACTGCACGAATGGATTAAATGTGGAGGACTAATTCCTCTGTGTGTAAGCACTGTGAGTAAAAATAGTTCACATTATCACTGTTAAGCCCCCCCCCCCCCCCCCCCCCAACACTTATTTAGGATTAAGGCAGAAGACAAAGTAATAATAAATCTTAATTCAGACATATCCATGACGTCGAGTCTGGAACATCATTTTCGAGAACGTTTGACGTCGTGACGAATATTTGCAGCTCTGCAACCAGAACCAGCTGAAATGCCGGCACGTCCCCAACTTGTACGTTTTCTTATTTGTTGGTTGGAGTTTCCATGTTCTCCCCGTGTCCGCGTGGGTTTTCTCCGGGTTCTCCGGTTTCCTCCCACAGTCCAAAAACATGGATCAAGTCAACAGAGTTCTCCAAATTGCCCCATATAGAGTGTGTCTGTGTGAGTGTGTGCCCAGTGATAGATTGGTGTCCTGTCCTGGGTGTATCTACCCAGCGCCCGAAACGTTCTCCCCTGAATGGGCATGGGGAACCCCCCCCCCCACGACCCTAATAGAGGATGAAGCGGGAGATAATGAATGAATGAATGGTTGGCTAGAATCTTATTCTAGAACGACAAAGTCCATCTTTACAGTCAGTGGAACTAAAAACACGGACATGGGATGTGGAGCAAGGAGGAGGCGTGTCCAAACTTTTGACTAGAACTGTATGTTGTTAGGGCGGCACGGTGGCTTAGTGGTTGGCATGTTCTCCTCTCAGCACTAGGGATTCCCGGTTCCAATCCTAATCTGGGTGGAGTTTCCATGTTCTCCGTGTGAGTGAGTCAATCTATCGCCCAGCGATAGATTGGCGTCCTGTCCTGGGTGTACCTGCCCAGTGCATGAAATGTTCTCCCCTGGATGGGCATGAGGAACCGGGTTCGAATCCCAATCTGGGTGGAGTTTCCATGTTATCCCCGTGTCCACGTGGGTTTCCTCCGGGTTCTCCGGTTTCCTCCCACAGTCCAAAAACATGGATCAAGTCAACAGAGTTCTCCAAATTACCCCATATAGAGTGTGTTTGTGTGAGTGAGTGTGTGCCCAGCAATAGATTGGCGCCCTGTCCTGGGTGTATCTGCCCAGCGCCCAAAACGTTCTCCCCCGGATGGGCATGAGGAACCTGGTCCGAATCCCAATCTGGGTGGAGTTTCCATGTTCTCCCCGTGTCCACGTGGGTTTCCGCCGGTTTTCACCCACAGTGTAAAAACATGGATTAAGTCAATTGAGTTCTCCAAATTGCCCCATATAGAGTGTGTTTGTGTGAGTGTGTGTGTGTGCCCAGTGATAGATTGGCGTCCTGTCCTGGCTGTATCTGCCCAGTGCCCGAAACGTTCTCCCCTGGATGGGCATGGGGAACCTCCCCCCCCACACGACCCTAATAGAGGATAAAGCAGAAGATAATGAATGGATGTTGTTATAGAATGCTGCAGAAACCCAGGTCTCGAACATGACACCCAATAAACTGATAGTTTTGTGAATGCGTGGGTAAGTTTGTGTCACTGTTGAGGGCAAAAATAAAAGGAACACCCGTTTACCTGAACAGTCTTTTCTTTTTTTATTCCAAAACATCTAGGGTAAAAGAAATCAATCTAAAATATACAACAGAGGTCTTTAAGCACAAGGAACAAAACTCAAACATCTGTGAAAAACAAAACCCCGAACGAACGATCAGTATGTTTTACACGAAACGCAAAACCTGGAAAGCGATCATCGCGGCGGCATCCCTCACCTCCATACAAACAGGGTTCCTCGGCCCGAACTCGGGAACATCAGAACCTCGACCCTCTGTCTCAATCGGGAGGTCAGACTCACGCACGGGGAGTGACGCCATTCCTAAACACAAACTAAAACGCAAATCAAGCAACTGAACCACAGATTCGTTTATGAGGCTACAATAAATGAGATATTTTTAATAAAATAAGAAGTGTAGATTAATCAGGAGGTTTTCGGGGCGTGTCCATATACCACTGCTATTTCTAAAGTGGACTGAGAACCGTGGAGCAAAAAGCTTGGTTTCTGCATTCGAGCATCATGCAAGTAAACTCGGCTCGGCGCATCCAGCTACATTCTTCACTCGGTTCCGACAAACTGACGGGAACGCGACTCAAATAACGAGATTCAAACCCCAGTCACAAAAATAATGAGGGGTTGGGTTTGTCTCCAACTAAAAGATATCAGTCTGGCCCGGCCCGTGTGCAGGGGATGAGAAGAAGATGGCCATCAGATAAGGCACTCGCTGTAAAGGTCCTTGTTTTCGTTATAAACACAGAAACGGTCATGTCGTCTTATCTGATCGGCGTTCTAAATATATATATAAAAAAAGAATTACTTATAATAAAAAAAAAAATTTTTAAAAAAAAAAAAAAAGGAGAAAAGGGATAAAGACAAGACGCCTGTGAAATTCAGGAGACCATATGGAGCTGTGGATGCAGAGAGGACGTTCTCATGGCTTTCTTAGAGTTTGTATGAAGCAAGCGTTATTAACTCAGTTGAGAACATGAGCAGTCACCTGATGGAACCTCTGTAGAACCTCGCTATAAACACAGAAACAGTCTTATCTGATCGGCATTCTGTATTTAAATCTATTCACGCAGTTCGTCACTGATTCTGTTCGGCTCAAAGAAAACAGAATTACAGGTGGGGGAAAAAAAAAAAAAGGAGAAAAGAGATACAGACAAGACACCCATGAAATTCAGGAGACCATATGGAGCTGTAGATGCAGAGAGGACGTTCTCACGGCTTTCTGAGAGTTTGTATGAAGCAAGCGTTATTCACTCAGTTGAGAATCAGTTGAGAACATGAGCAACCACCTGATGGAACCTCTGTAGAACCTCGCTATAAACACAGAAACGGTCATGTCGTCTTATCTGATCGGTGTTCTGTATTTAAATCTATTGGCGCACTTCGTCACCGATTCGGTTCGGCTCAAAGAAAACAGAATTACAGGTGGAAAAAAAAAAAAAAAAAAAAAAAAAAAAAGAAAAAAGAGCAGAAAAGAGATACAGACAAGACGCCCGTGAAATTCAGGAGACCATATGGAGCTGTAGATGCAGAGAGGACGTTCTCACGGCTTTCTGAGAGTTTGTATGAAGCAAGCGTTATTAACTCAGTTGAGCAGCCACCTGATGGAACCTCTGTAGAACCTCGCTATAAACACAGAAACGGTCATGTCGTCTTATCTGATCGGCGTTCTGTATTAAATCTATTGGCGCACTTCGTCACCGATTCGGTTCGGCTCAAAGAAAACAGAATTACAGGTGGAAAAAAAAAGAGCAGAAAAGAGATACAGACAAGACGCCCATGAAATTCAGGAGACCATATGGAGCTGTGGATGCAGAGAGCACGTTCTCACGGCTTTCTGAGGGTTTGTATGAAGCAAGCGTTATTCCCTCAGTTGAGAACATGAGCAGCCACCTGATGGAACCTCTGTAGAACCTCACTATAAACACAGAAACGGTCATGTCGTCTTATCTGATCGGCGTTCTGTATACAAATCTATTGGCGCACTTCGACACCGATTCTGTTCGGCTCAAAGAAAACAGAATTACAGGTTGGAAAAAAAAAAAAAAAAAAAAAGAGATACAGACAAGACGCCCATGAAATTCAGGAGACCATATGGAGCTGTGGATGCAGAGAGGACGTTCTCACGATACAAACACAGAAACGGTCATGTCGTCTTATCTGATCGGCATTCTGTATTCAAATCTATTCCCGATTATATCACCGATTCGGTTCGGCTCAAAGAAAACAGAATAACAGATGGAAAAAAAGGAATTTCACAGATTTCAGGAGCAGAAAAGAGATACAGACAAGACGCCCATGAAATTCAGGAGACCATATGGAGCTGTGGATGCAGAGAGGACATTCTCACGGCTTTCTGAGGGTTTGTATGAAGCAAGCGTTATTCCCGTTATTCCCGGACCTCGATATAAACACAGAAACGGTCATGTCGTCTTATCTGATCGGCGTTCTGTATTAAATCTATTGGCGCACTTCGTCACCGATTCGGTTCAGCTCCAAGAAAACAGAATTACAGGTGGAAAAAAAAAGAGCAGAAAAGGGATACAGACAAGACGCCCATGAAATTCAGGAGACCATATGGAGCTGTGGATGCAGAGAGGACGTTCTCACGGCTTTCTGAGGGTTTGTATGAAGCAAGCGTTATTCCCTCAGTTGAGAACATGAGCAGCCACCTGATGGAACCTCTGTAGACCTGGAAGGCGCAGGACATGCGGGTTAAATAAACGGCTGACTGCGAACACATACGCTCTTAAACTCAAAGACAGTGCCGGACAACGTGAGGAGTACATAACAATGGGTACCACATGGGTGGCACCCGAACCAAGCGTTCCGCGGCCCTCGTGCCGAACCGGCAACGTGTGACGAGAAAGCAAACCGAAATGGCACATCACTGCAGTCAGTGTTAGGAAATGAGAAATAGCGCAGGCTCATCGTTGTGTGGTGTTTCTTTTCCCGTCCACTCTCGCTCCGATCGCTGACCATGGGCCGAGAGAGCCGGACGGCCGTCGGGGAGCGGTGGGAATGCCGAGCAGACGGGGGGAAGGGGGGTGTTAATGGTTAATGGTTCACCAGACCCTGGAGCATCATCAGGAGGCGGCGGGCTCGCTTGCCCAAGGAACTCTGGGGGTCCTGCTGCAGGAACTGGAGCAGCTTCTGGCGCACCTGGGACAGCACGGCGCTCATGTGGTCGCGGGTGACCGGGTCGCTGTGATTCAGGTTCATCAGGGCGTCTTCCAGATAACTACGCGGAACACAGACACAAGGGGACGTCATTCAAAACGGGAACACAGAACGGGAGAGCTGAAAGCAAGGCGGCTCGGCTGTTTTGCAAACTGCACGGCGCGGATTGCGCCTTGTTTTCCCTCTCAGCGTGCGCCTTTAATCTCCTTTCACATCATTATTAGTTTGCTTTGAAGGCTAATCTCATTACTTTGGAGAGGCCCAGGCCGGTGAGACAGCACTCCAGCAATTAATATTGAATTAGAGGAGCAGCAGTGATTTCTGATACATCCCCATTACTTTCCACACACTGCTTTTACAGCTGTACTCACACAATGTTTGCTTCATAAAAAGCTATTTCTGGGACAAAGCCCCCCCCCCGTACAAGCGTCCCACCCCCACTCCGCCCCTCTCCCCAGGCGGGCGGCGTTTGATAGAATCTGCTAAAGGATTAGTAAAATGCCAACTGTCTGAACGAGAGAAATTCACCATCTGCCATTGAAGTGAAGCGGCTCGGCTGGCGACGCTCTCGCTGCACCACCACGGGGTCAGAGCAATTACCTGATGAACACTTGTTAAAAACTAAAGGTGTGACTATTTCAACTCAATCCTTGATGATTCCCAGCTCCGTGCCGTTCCAGATGGCCATGGCGCTGTAGCCCTTCACTCCGCAGCTGTACAGCTTGTTCCGGGGAATATAAACCCTCACTCTCTAATCTTCAGACTCAAACACCGATGGCTTTCCTGCTGTGCAGAAGCTCACCTCAGATTACTCGGGCGTGGTAGCTCAGTGGTCAGGGTGTTGGGCTGTCAATCTGAAGGTTGGGGGTTCAAATCCCAGGTCCACTGAAGTTACCAGTGTGGGTCCTTGAGCAAGGCCCTTAACCCTCATTGCTCCAGGGATGTTGTGATTAACCCTGTGTTCACCTTGTAAGTCGCTTTGGATAAAAGCGTCCATTCATTCATTATCTTCCGCTTTATCCTCTATTAGGGTCGTGGGGGGGGTTCCCCATGCCCATCCAGGGGAGAATGTTTCAGGTGCTGGGCAGATACACCCAGGACAGGGTTCCAATCTATCGCTGGGCACACACTCACTCACACAGAAACACTCTATATGGGGCAATTTGGAGAACTCAATTGACTCAATCCATGTTTTTGGACTTTGGGAGGAAACCGGAGAACCCGGAGGAAACCCACGCGGACACGGGGAGAACATGGAAACTCCACCCAGATGGGGATTCGAACCGGGAATCCCTAACGTTGAGAGGAGAACATGCTAACCACTAAGCCTAAAAGCGTCCCCCCCCCCCCCCCCCCCGGATGACTGTTGCTCTTAAATAACTGTTTGTAAGCTTATTTGGTGTTATTACAAATAGGGGGCTCTAGGGTGACACGGTGGCTTAGTGGTTAGCATGTTCTCCTCTCAGCACTAGGGATTCCTGGTTTGAATCCCCATCTGGGTGGAGTTTCCATGTTCTCCCCGTGTCCGTGTGGGTTTCCTCCGGGTTCTCCGGTTTCCTCCCACAGTCCAAAACCATGGATCAAGGTGAATTCATCTATTATCTCCCGCTTTTATCATCCATTAGGGTCGTGGGGGGGTTCCCCATGCCCATTAAGGGGAGAACGTTTCGGGCGCTGGGCAGATACACCCAGGACAGGGCGCCAATCTATCGCTGGGCACACACTTACTCACACAGACACACTCTATATGGGGCAATTTGGAGAATTCAATTGACTTGATCCATGTTTTTGGACTGTGGGAGGAAACCGGAGAACCCAGAGGAAACCCACGCAGACACGGGGAGAACATGGAAGCTCCACCCAGATGGGGGTTCGAACCGGGAATCCCTAGTGCTGAGAGGAGAACGTGCTAACCACTAAACCACCGCGCCGCCAACTTTAATTCAGTTACACATAAAAAGATGAGAGAGGTGTGGCACGGTGGCTTAGTGGTTGGCATGTTCTCCTCTCAGCACTAGGGATTCCCGATTTGTATCCCAATCTTGAATCCCATGTGGACATGTTCTCCCTGTGTCCACATGGGTTTCCTCCGGGTTCTCCGGTTTCCTCCCACAGTCCAAAAACATGGATCAAGTCACTTCAGTTCTCCAAATTGCCCCATATAGAGTGTGTTTGTGTGAGTGTGCCCAGCGATAGATTGGCACCCTGTCCTGGGTGTATCTGCCCAGCGCCCGAAACGTTCTCCCCTGGATGGGCATGGGGAACCCCCCCGCGACCCTAATAGAGGATAAAGCAGAAGATAAGAGAGATAATGGGTCCATGTTGCGATATCTTTGTTCCACATACAGTCACCACTTTCTAAATGACACCAAGAGCATGAAAGAAACGGGAACATGTGATCAGATGGACAAAAAATAAATAAATATATATATAAGGGAAACAATAAAGGCAAGTCAGAGGTGGTCTCGTTATACACCTGCAGTTCTTTAGGCGCAGTAAAGGGATTTGAAGGGTGAGCGTGGAACATTAGGCTGACGCTACAGCAGAGCCCACATTCCTCCCTCCGCACCCATATCCCAACACAGGGCTGCCTGAAAGCAACTTTAATGAGCGCGGTTCAATACGACTCTCCACGGCTTAACAGACGAGGAGCTTGGTGCAGGCGCACCGTTCAAGGTCGTTGCAGAAGGAAAACGGACAGATGGAGGAGACTCCGGCTCATCGTACGGACGGTCGCCGCAGTCATTAGACTGAAAGGTT
Source organism: Corydoras sp. C115 (assembly GCA_019802505.1). Lineage (NCBI taxonomy): Eukaryota > Metazoa > Chordata > Actinopteri > Siluriformes > Callichthyidae > Corydoras > Corydoras sp. C115. The sequence continues at coordinate 65,508 of JAFMOC010000019.1, read as the reverse complement.
ACGTCTCCCTCGAGCATCCCAGGTGTTTCATGTTCCGAGTGCTCGGAGCCCGGACTACGGACCACTTCTGGATTAGATGATGGAGAAGCCGAGTGGATGTGAGGACATCGGTGCTTAAGCTCCCGAACAGCACAGTTAATATTTTGCCCTGCGCTCAAACGGCTGACCCCGAGGAAACGTATACGGAATCAGGAATACAGTGGCCCTAAAGTTAAAGAGACCTATTTTACCTGCTGTACTTACACACTGAGGAATCGCTCCTCCACTTTCAAACCATCCGTGCAGTAAAACACACACACACACACACACACACACACACATATATATATATATATATATATATACATATATACATACACACACACATATATTCATTCATTCATTCATTCATTCATTCATTATCTCCCGCTTTATCCTCTATTAGGGTCGCGGTGGGGTTCCCCATGCCCATCAAGGGGAGAACGTTTCGGGCACTGGGCAGATACACACAGGACAGGGCGCCAATCCATCGCTGGACACACACTCACTCAAACAGACACACTCTATATGGGGCAATTTTGAGAATTCAATTAACTTGATCCATGTTTTTGGACTGTGGGAGGAAACCGGAGAACCCGGAGGAAACCCACGCAGACACGGGGAGAACATGGAAACTCCACCCAGATGGGGATTCGAACCAGGAATCCCTAGCGCTGAGAGGAGAACATGCCAACCACTAAGCCATCGTGCCGCCACATTATATATATATATATATATATATATATATATATATACACATATACACACACACACACATATACACACACATACACATATATATAGGTGGCACAGTGGCTTAGTAGTTAGCACCTTCGCCTCTCATCGCTATGAATTCCCAGTTTGAATCTGTTTCCATGTTCTCCCCGTGTCCGCGTGGGTTTCCTCCGGGTTCTCCCGTTTCCTCCCACAGTCCAAAAACATGGATCAAGTCAATTCAATTCTCCAAATTGCCCCATATAGAGTGTGTCTGTGTGAGTGAGTGTGTGCCCAGTGATAGATTGGTGCCCTGTCCTGGGTGTATCTGCCCAGCACCTGAAACGTTCTCCCCTGGATGGGCATGGGGAACCCCCCCACGACCCTATATAAATAAAATTGTGTGTATATATATATATATATATATATATATATATATACACACACACACGCGTGTCCGGAGCTGTGGGCAGTACATATATGGCGTCTGGGGAGCAATTGGGGTTAGGTGCCGTGCTCAAGGGCACCTCAGCTGTAGTACTTGTTGGGATCGGGAATCAAACCGCAGACCTTCAGGTTGCAACACAGGTTCCTTAACCACAAGCCCATGACTGCCCCAATACAGATGTACTTTGCAGTACTATAGCCTACTACAGTGTGTCTGTTTCATACCCTGTGTACCTCAGAGCTGGTAGTATTTGGGTGGTGGATGATTCTCCACACTGCAGTGACAGTTTAACACCATGATGTCAATACTGGACTTAAAATACCAAATGGTAACACAGTGATATAGCAGTTTTGCCTTGGTTCAATTCCCACCAAGTACCATCGCTGAAGTGCCCTTGAGGAAGGCACCTAACCCCAATTGCTCCCTGGTTCCCGTATATGAGGCTGCCCACCGCTCCGGACATGTGCGCTCACGTCACTCAGTGTGTGTGTGTGTGTGTGTGTGTGTGTGTGTGTGTGTGTGTGTGTGTTTCACTGCACAGATGGGTTAAGGGACAGATGTGGAGGTCAGATTCCTCTATGTGTAAGTACTGTAGGACAAATAGATCCCTTTATCACTTGATCAGAACTGAAAATGTAAAAATGAGTGTAGAAACAGATTAAATGGTCAGTGAGGGTACGTTACGTGTTCTAACACTTCCCAGGAACTGACCTGATCTTAAGTTCTGTACGTGTGACCAAGTTGGTGGAGAGCTGCTGGATTAGGGACAGCAGAACGGCCTGATGCAGAGGACACGGGTTCTGACTGAACACCTGCTGAGAGTCGATGGTCTCGCACACGTACAGCACTAAACTCAGATCGGACGCAGATAAAGCCTGAAAAACAACACACAAAACAAAAGATTTACCTCAACCTCCACACACACACACACACACACACACACACACACACACACACACACACACACACAGCTTTACATCACAGTGCAGCTGCAATCAGCCTGAGAAATGGTTCTGTCAATAGAACAAATTTACACAAACCTAAGCAATTACATTGCCAGGACATTTCAAACCAACATTCATCTATTTCTTAATATCTTTTTTTTTATTATTAAACATTTTTAATGTCATTTGTAATGGTAGCTCACTTCCACCCTTTAGCTGCGAGCCAGAAAAACAGCACCCTTAAAACCAGACAAGCAGTCTAGTGTACACAGATTTATTCTCTTGTATTTAATCATTTCTTTTTTTCTGGATTCCACAGCACGCTGGTGGTTAAGAACCCGGTGGAATCAATGAAACAATTTGGAACATGGATTTAAGCAGCGTCAACAGAGCGGCGAGCCGATTTCCCCAATTTCCAATCAGTCATCGGGGTTCTGACAGCGTTCTCCCTCACCTTACAGCAAAAAGGACCCTGCGTTAGCCCTCAGACAGGGAGGACGGTGCTTTCAGCGTGGAGTTTGTATGTTCTCTGTCTCTAGTCGTTTACGTCGGAGTCACATGCTGCTATGTGTTATTAATCTGTAACTTAATGCTGTACTTCATTAACGCTAACTGCTTTTCTTGTCTGTTTTCTTTGCGGCATCGTCAGCTGTTCATCCACATCGCTGCCAGATCACCACGACAACCACAATGACTCGACAGAACCTGGAGTTCAGCGGAACCGGTGGTGCTGCAGTCCTGCAGATCGACCTCACTGAACTGATATAGTTTGTTTTCAATATTTGAAAATGGACATTTGAAAATGGCATGTTCTCCTCTCGCGCTAGGGATTCCCGGTTCGAATCTCAATCTGGGTGGAGTTTCCGTGTTCTCCCCGTGTCCGCGTGGGTTTCCTCCGGGTTCTCCGGTTTCCTCCCACAGTCCAAAAACATGGATCAAGTCAATTGAGTTCTCCAAATTGCCCCATATAGAGTGTGTGTGAGTGTGTACCCAGCGATGGATTGGCGCCCTGTCCTGGGTGTATCTGCCCAGCGCCCGAAACGTTCTCCCCTGGATGGGCATGGGGAACCCCCCCCCCACCCTAATATAGGATAAAGCGGAAGATAATGAATGGATGGGATTCCCGGTTCCCGAATTCCAATCTGGGTGGAGTTTCCATGTTCTCCCCGTGTCCGCATGGGTTTCCTCCTGGTTCTCCGGTTTCTTCCCACAGTCCAAAAACATGGATCAAGTCAATTGAATTCTCCAAATTGCCCCATATAGAGTGTGTCTGTGTGAGTGAGTGTGTGCCCAGTGATAGATTGCCGCCTTGTCCTGGGTGTATCTGTCCAGCGCCCGGGACGTTCTCCCCTGGATGGGCATGGGGAACCCCCCCCCCCCATGACCTTAATAGAGGATAAAGCGGAGGATAATGAATGAATGAATGAATGTTCCTCTGTCAGCTGATTATTTACCATCACATTTCCAATACGGCATCTAGAAATGGTGAGCTGGTCTGTTCTGTGTTCTGGCCATGATCTGTTTTGGATATGTGTGCTGGAACTCTAGTTTATGTCTGGTTTCAGCATTCCATTCTGTTTATAATATTTTATTAACACACACACACACAGTGAGTTTGGTAGGTTCATGACTCGCCTGTTGGAAAGCCTCATTGAGCTGGCCCTGCTGCAGCAGTTGCAGGATGCTGGTCTGCTGACTCTGGTAGTCGAGGTGAGAGGTGGGCACCGGCGTGCTGGTGGCCGAACGCATGGCCTGCATGATGCTGGAGGTGACCGCCGCCTGCTGCTCCTTCATGGCCTGGCTCACCTCACCCTTCACAACACGCTGAACCTGAGTCAGGATCGAATCCTGCAGACTGTAAGCACAATATATAGATTAAACATTCATCTGTGTTCTTTGTTGTTGTTAGTCCCCTGTTGGTTCTCTGTTCTCTATTGGTCAGGAGCATCACAGAACAGGTATCATTTGGGTGGTGGGTTGTTTATTGTCAGTTCTGCAGTGACACTGATGTGGTGAGGGGGTGTTAGTGCAGCAGTGCTGCTGGAGTTTCATTTAAACACCTCAGTGACACTGCTGGGATAGGAATAATGCACCAACCATATAATCCCTGCTCTGTGGTGGTACTATTGGGGTTCTGACCATTAGAACAGAGTAAAGGGGATGTACACAGTATGTACTGTAGAACACAAACAGATGGACTACAGTCTGGAATTGTAGAACTACAAAGTCCAGCTTTACAGGACGTGGAACTGAGAACATAAGTGGAGGGGGTGGCCACTTTTTGGACTGATACTGTATACAATCCATCCATTATTTTCCGTTTTATCCTCTATTAGGGTCGCAGGGGGGGGGTTCCCCATGCCCATCCAGGGGAGAACGTTTCGGGCGCTGGGCAGATACACCCAGGACAGGACGCCAATCCATCGCTGGGCACACACTCACTTACACAGACACACTCTATATGGGGCAATTTGGAGAATTAAATAGACTTGACTTACGTCCCCTTTACTCTGTTCTAATGGTCAGAACCCCAATAGTACCACCATGGAGCAGGGGTTATTTGGTTGGTGCATTATTCCTATCCCAGCAGTGTCACTGAGGTGTTTAAATGAACCTCCAGCAGCACTGCTGCACTAACACCCCCTCACCACATCAGTGTCACTGCAGAACTGACAATAAACAATCCACCACCCAAATGATACCTGTTCTGTGATGCTCCTGACCAACAGAGAACAGAGAACCAACAGGGGACTAACAACAACAATGAAAGGCTGTGACTTCATATAAACTCATTCATATAAACGCTTCAATAACGTTCACTTTAGGGTTTCATTCATCCCGAAAGACCAGAAAATAGCGAGCAAACAGCGATTTATCTTCGTAGCATCACAGAGCATCGAGCAAATTTACCATTACCAGCAAAAAGCTCTGTGATTTACATTCGGTTATGCCTCCAGATGGAATCCCGGTGTTATTATGCATAAGACAGAGCAGTAATTACTTAAAGCTGCGCTCGCTGAATGCAGGGCAAACGGGCACAGAGCACGCTTATGATTGTATTTGGAAGCATGAAATAAACATTGAGAGCAGGAATGTGAAGTAGCGCCCTAAGCCCAAAATTATTATACTGCGAAACAATAAAAAACGGCAAACAAGCCGTATTTTAATCTGCAGCGGGATTCTGTGTAAAGGAGAATCGTGGGAAAAGAGATTTAAGCGTGGAAGCTTAATCTTATCCCTTTATGAAATCCAACACAATCCAAAAAAAAAAATCTAATTCTCTAGGGCGGCACAGAGGCTTAGTGATTAGCATGTTCTCCTCTCAGAACTAGGGATTCCCGGTTCGAATCCCCATCTGGGTGGAGTCTCCATGTTCTCCCCGTGTCCATGTGGGTTTCCTCCGGGTTCTCCGGTTTCCTCCCACAGTCCAAAAACATGGATCGAGACAATTGAGTTCTCCCTTAGTGGTAGCTCAGTGGTTAGGGTGTTGGGTTATCAATCAGAAGGTTGGGGGTTCAAATCCCAGGTCCACTGAAGTTACCAATGTGGTCCTTGAGCAAGACCCTTAACCCTCATTGCTCCAGGGATGTTGTGATGAACCCTGTGCTCACCTTGTAAGCGTCCAATAAATGACCAATTGTAATGTATATTTGACACGGTGAGGTACTTTTTGGACTCTTTCTACAGTATCCTACCCCCCTCCCCCACACCCCCACCCCCCCGGACGACTGTTGCTCTTAGATAGCTGTTTGTAAGCTTATTTGGTGTTATTACAAATAGGGGGCTCTAGGGCGGCACGGTGGCTTAGTGGTTAGCATGTTCTCCTCTCAGCACTAGGGATTCCCGGTTTGAATTCCCATCTGGGTGGAGTCTCCATGTTCTCAACGTCCGTGTGGGTTTCCTCTGGGTTCTCCGGTTTCCTCCCACAGTCCAAAAACATGGATCGAGACAATTGAGTTCTCCCTTAGTGGTAGCTCAGTGGTCAGGGTGTTGGGTTATCAATCTGAAGGTCGGGGGTTCAAATCCCAGGTCCACTGAAGTTACCAATGTGGGTCCTTGAGCAAGACCCTTAACCCTCATTGCTCCAGAGATGTTATGATTAACCCTGTGCTCACCTTGTAAGCGTCCAATAAATGACCAATTGTAATGTATATTTGACACGGTGAGGTACGTTTTGGACTCTTTCTACAGTATCCTACCCCCCCCCCCCTCCCCCGGACGACTGTTGCTCTTAGATAACTGTTTGTAAGCTTATTTAGTGTTATTACAAATAGGGGGCTCTAGGGCGGCACGGTGGCTTAGTGTTTAGCATGTTCTCCTCTCAGCGCTAGGGATTCCCGGTTCGAATCCACATCTGGGTGGAGTTTCCATGTCCTCCCCGTGTCCGCGTGGGTTTCCTCCGGGTTCTCCGGTTTCCTCCCACAGTCCAAAAACATGGATCAAGTCAATTGAGTTCTCCAAATTGCCCCATATAGAGTGAGTGAGTGTGTGCCAAATGTAATGTAAACGTAAGGTGCAGTCGGATGTTGACGTCTCTTACTTTCCCACGATCAGGTGTAACTGGTGCTGAACCTCGGAGCGCACGCCGGCTGTAACGGTGGCGGCCAGCTGATCCTGAGACGTCTGCAAGGAATCGATCATCCCCTGCAGCTGGCCCACCACAGGGTCCCGCGCCTCCTGATCCCGCTGCTTTCGGTTCTTGACGTGCGTCTCCAACTGCTGGATGTCTGTGGGAACAGGGCCGAGTCATGAGATGGAGGTCATCCTAATCTGCATTACAGCCAAACAGGAGTCTCATTGGGCAGCTCTGCGTCTGAGCGCCGGACTCAAACAGCGGGATGAAAAATGAGAGCGCGGGAATAAACGGAGCGGGGTCAGGATTTTAATCTTCTCTTATAAAAGGCTCTTGAACAAGGGATTTCGGCGAAGAACACGACATGATACACCATCTGTCTGACTCCCTGACATCCCGATTACATCTCGGTTTCCACCCAAATACACCCAACGCATCGGGGAACAACGCCGTTTAGGAACTCTTACATTCATGAGTTCCCTGTTTAAAGCTGTCGTTAATCTGCTGGAACATGGACTGACAGCCGCGCTCGAACACCGGCAGCACGATGCTCTGGAAGGTGTCCTTGTACGCCGCCTGAATGGGACCCTGCATGGCTTCGGCTGCGGCACGGCCGAAAGCGTCAGTAGTGTTCTGCAAAAAAAAAAAGAACAGATGTGTGGATTTTAGCACTTGGATCACATTTAAACAGTATAAACAGCAAATATTCATTTTCTGGATGGTTGGAGGGTTCGCACAGCCATGTTAACCATTAGAAAAAAAAAATACATTCATTCATTATCTCCCGCTTTATCCTCTATTAGGGTCGCGGTGGAGTTCCCCATGCCCATCCAGGGGAGAACGTCTCAGGCGCTGGGCAGATACACCCAGGACAGGGCGCTAATCCATCGCTGGGCACACACTCACTCACACAGACACACTCTATATGGGGCAATTTGGAGAATTCAATTGACTTGATCCATGTTTTTGGACTGTGGGAGGAAACCGGAGAACCCGGAGGAAACCCATGCGCACACGGGGAGAATATGGAAACTCCACCCAGATGGGGATTCGAACCGGGAATCCCTAGTGCGGAGAGGAGAACATGCCAACCACTAAGTCACCGTGCTGCCCACATCTGATTAATTAAATTACAATGTATTCATTTTATCGAATCCCCATCTGGGTGGAGTTTCCATGTTCTCCCCGTGTCCGCGTGGGTTTCCTCCGGGTTCTCCGGTTTCCTCCCACAGTCCAAAAACATGGATCGAGACAATTGAGTTCTCCAAATTGCCCCATAAAGAGTGCTGGGATAGGAATAATGCACCAACCAAATATTACCTGCTCTGTGGTGGTACTGTTGGGGTTCTGATCATTGCTGTACGCAAACTGAATACATCTAAGCATGCACAACCCACAAACCACCCCCCACCCCCACCCCCACCCCCGCACTGATAACTGGACTCAGCATTAAACAACTTTAATATTGTCCTTTATGTGTCCTATATGCCAGCAAGTCTTTCTTTTTGTGATATATATATATATATATATATTGTGATATTCTTTATTTGTATGTCTTTGCTTAAGCCAAGTACTGATTGTGTTTCTTTGTTTTAAATTTGCTAATAAACTAAATCTATTTTTGGTATTTACGTCTACTGTGTATGAGTAAAACGACCCTGTGGCCCTTATTTTGGTACTTTGTGTTCCCTGGGTACATAATTCCAGGGTGGCGTAGTCGAATTAGCTTCTTAAATCTCATACAGTAATGACATTTTATATATATATATATATATATATATATATATATATATATATATATATATATATATGTCTTAGTGGTTAGCATGTTCTCCTCTCAGCACAATGGATTCCCGGTTCGAATCCCAATCTGGGTGGAATTTCCATGTTCTCCCCGTGTCCACGTGGGTTTCCTCCGGGTTCTCCGGTTTCTTCCCACAGTCCAAAAACATGGATCAAGGTCAATTGGGTTCTCCAAATTGCCCCATATAGAGTGTGTTTGTGTGAGTGAGTGTGTGCCCAGCGATAGATTGCCGCCCTGTCCTGGGTGTATCTGCCCAGCGCCCGAAACGTTCTCCCCTGGATGGGCATGGGGAACCCCCCCCCACAACCCTAGTATAGGATAAAGCGTAAGATAATGGATGGATAATCAGATGTGATTAACAAACCTTTGGAATATGTAAGAACCTGTAAAATCTGGTATTAAAGTGTAATAGTGTTGTCATATGGATCGCTTTAATACTATGAGCACAGCCCAAGCCCACAACCGGAGAACCTCCTGCACTGACCTTTGATTTAACAACTTTGGTAACGTTTTCCTTCAGCGTCGCCTCAACAGCAGTCAGCTTGGCTGCGATGGTGTTACTCATCTGCCCAGTAAGAGGTTCCAGACTCTTTGATATAGCTGCAACCGGAAAAACACAGTCATCCATCCAAATAATAAGTCATGCACAACAAACACACTCGGCTCCAAACACCAGAGAAAACACCAGAGTGGGACTAAGAACCATTAAGAGCACATTTCTAGGGAATCAACACCAATCTTCCTGATTAAAGACATAATTCAGCCACAGCGCTGCTCTGTTAGCTAGCTTGTTTTTATTGGACCATTTATCTGAACTGACGGGAAGAAAACATACAGGTTTGGAGAAGGCTGCATTGTATGGTGGTGACCGGCTCGTATACGGCTCGTATATTGTATGGTGGTGACCGGCTCGTATATTGTATGGCGGTGACCGGCTCGTATACGGCTCGTATATTGTATGGTGGTGACCGGCTCGTATATTGTATGGTGGTGACCGGCTCGTATACGGCTCGTATATTGTATGGCGGTGACCGGCTCGTATACGGCTCGTATATTGTATGGCGGTGACCGGCTCGTATATTGTATGGCGGTGACCGGCTCGTATATTGTATGGCGGTGACCGGCTCGTATATTGTATGGCGGTGACCGGCTCGTATATTGTATGGCGGTGACCGGCTCGTATATTGTATGGCGGTGACCGGCTCGTATATTGTATGGCGGTGACCGGCTCGTATACGGCTCGTATATTGTATGGCGGTGACCGGCTCGTATACGGCTCGTAGATTGTATGGCGGTGACCGGCTCGTATATTGTATGGCGGTGACCGGCTCGTATATTGTATGGCGGTGACCGGCTCGTATATTGTATGGCGGTGACCGGCTCGTATATTGTATGGCGGTGACCGGCTCGTATATTGTATGGCGGTGACCGGCTCGTATACGGCTCGTATATTGTATGGCGGTGACCGGCTCGTATACGGCTCGTATATTGTATGGCGGTGACCGGCTCGTATATTGTATGGCGGTGACCGGCTCGTATATTGTATGGCGGTGACCGGCTCGTATATTGTATGGCGGTGACCGGCTCGTATATTGTATGGCGGTGACCGGCTCGTATATTGTATGGCGGTGACCGGCTCGTATATTGTATGGGGGTGACCGGCTCGTATATTGTATGGCGGTGACCGGCTCGTATATTGTATGGCGGTGACCGGCTCGTATATTGTATGGGGGTGACCGGCTCGTATATTGTATGGGGGTGACCGGCTCGTATATTGTATGGCGGTGACCGGCTCGTATATTGTATGGCGGTGACCGGCTCGTATATTGTATGGCGGTGACCGGCTCGTATATTGTATGGGGGTGACCGGCTCGTATATTGTATGGGGGTGACCGGCTCGTATATTGTATGGGGGTGACCGGCTCGTATATTGTATGGTGGTGACCGGCTCGTATATTGTATGGTGGTGAACGGCTCGTATATTGTATGGCGGTGACCGGCTCGTATATTCTATGGCGGTGACCGGCTCGTATATTGTATGGCGGTGACCGGCTCGTATATTGTATGGTGGTGACCAGCTTGTATATGGCTCGTATATTGTATGGCGGTGACCGGCTCGTATATTGTATGGCGGTGACCGGCTCGTATATTGTATGGCGGTGACCGGCTCGTATATTGTATGGCGGTGACCGGCTCGTATATTGTATGGCGGTGACCGGCTCGTATATTGTATGGCGGTGACCGGCTCGTATATTGTATGGGGGTGACCGGCTCGTATATTGTATGGGGGTGACCGGCTCGTATATTGTATGGCGGTGACCGGCTCGTATATTGTATGGTGGTGACCAGCTTGTATATGGCTCGTATATTGTATGGCGGTGACCGGCTCGTAAATGGCTGTATAAAGTATGGTGGTGACCGGCTCGTATATTGTATGGGGGTGACCGGCTCGTATATTGTATGGGGGTGACCGGCTCGTATATTGTATGGCGGTGACCGGCTCGTATATTGTATGGCGGTGACCGGCTCGTATATTGTATGGCGGTGACCGGCTCGTATATTGTATGGGGGTGACCGGCTCGTATATTGTATGGGGGTGACCGGCTCGTATATTGTATGGCGGTGACCGGCTCGTATATTGTATGGTGGTGACCGGCTCGTATATTGTATGGGGGTGACCGGCTCGTATATTGTATGGTGGTGACCGGCTCGTATATTGTATGGTGGTGACCAGCTCGTATATATATATATCGTATACTGTATGGTGGTGAACGGCTCATACTCGGAGGAACGGTCTTCTTCAGCTCCTCACGCAGCACTTTATCCAGCCGATTGGAGAGTGTGGTTCCCAGAGTGTGAGCCAGCTGCTGGACCATGTGCTCCTGGAGCTGCTGGCTACGGGCGTGACTCTCCGCCAACACGCGCTCCATCCGTCTCTCTGGTACACAGCGGCGGGTCAAGGTGCAACCGGCAAAAGGTAACGCACTTAAATAAGCCATGATAAACATGTAACCCTGATTGGATAAAGAATATACAAAGATGCACGACCAACCAATCAGAGAGGTCAGTGGAGTTTAAAACAGAACTAAAAAAACTATTTATGAAAGTAGCCTGAATTGTATTTAATGTTCCAATCAAAGTTAATATTCACACACACACACACACACACACACCTCTCTCTCTCTCTATACATATATATATATATATATATGTATATATACATATACCACACACGTGCAGAGAGAGATGTGTGTATATATATATATATATATATATATATATATATATATATATATATATATATATATATATATATATATATACAAACCTCTCACACACACACATATATATATATATATAGAGAGAGAGAGAGAGAGAGAGAGAGAGACATTTTTATATATATATATATAAAAATCTAAATCTATCAATCTCTTATACAGATGTGTAAGTTGGGTTTTTAATCAGTTCTTTACATTTTTCAGGTCAGAGTATGAAGCGTGTAACATGGCAGAAGTTAAATTTAAATGCAATATAATTTAAAAATACATTTTTACTAGAAAAACCCTGAATTATCACATGAAAAAGCAAACAAATGGATGTGAACGGACTTCTTTCAGCCTAAAGACGGACTATTTTTAGCTGACGCTTGTTAATTAGCAGCTTTTGACATCTGCTGGTCTGCCTTCAGCTCGAAAACGCTTGTTCAAGAAACACGTTTCTGCAGCCGTCCCCAGCTAAACGAAGCAGCCAGCACTGTTAGTCTGTTAAGACTGGTGAGTTTTAGAATCCGGGAGGAAAACCACAGCTCTGAACTAAAATGGATATGCAAATGGATTAGCTTTAGAAATGATCATTAATGAGAAACGGGTCTTGATCCGGTCTCGTTTTTAAGGTTTTCATTTTTTAAGTTTTACTTCTAATTCACAGCTCATTAAAAACCTGTGTTTTTTATATTCACTGATATAAATGGCTCTCACAATGTAAAGCCAGCCTCAGCATGAACAGCACAGTCAGTAAATGACGGACTGATCTCGTTTTAAATACTGAGCCTTGAGCAGTAGGTGGAAGGATACGTTCATGCTCCTGCTGTGTGAGCAGGACGTGTTCTACGTGAGCCATGATGGAGCTCTGCACTGCGTCCATGTGGCCTGTGAGCCTCTGCAACAGTTCCTGTTGGTTCTGTCTCAGCTCAGTCAGCTCCCTCTGTTGGCTCCGCAGCAGCAGCAGCAGCTCCTCCTGAACCTCGGCATTGAGCTGCAGTGAGAGCAGACACTTTATTAATGTACAGCACAGAAGCTGCAACAATTCCACTATATATATATATATATATATATATATATATATATATATATATATATATATATATATATTATATATATATAAATAAATAAATAAATAAATATATATATATATATATACACAGTATATATATATAAAAGGGTGCGGTGGTTCAGTGGTTAGGGCGTTAAGCTGTCAATCTGAAGGTTGAGGGTTTGAATCCCAACTGAAGTTACCAGTGTGGGTCCTTGAGCAAGACGCTTAACCCCTCATTGCTCCAGGGATGTTGTGATTAACCCTGCGCTCACCTTGTAAGTCGCTTTGGATAAAAGCGTCCAATAAATGACCAAATGTAATGTAAATGTAAATATATATATATATATGAGCCACAATTCCTAGAGGACGATGCCAGACTGGCCACCTCGTCATCGTGATCGTTGTCCATCAGCACAGACAGGCATGATAAATGAAACGCACACACATATGTGTGTGTATATTAGGGGTGTCTTCAACTAAGGATCGAATCTGATTCGTCAGATTTTCCCTATTCGACTGATAGTTGAATCAGTTAAAATTTCACCACAAGATGGCGCGGGTAAGTCAGACATGAGTCTGCGGGTGTAACTGGCAGAGAAAAGACACATAAATGTTAATATTTGTTTTATTCGATGCCCGATTAATGTGTAGCCTATTGTTAAAGCGCACACATCATTTAAAAAAAAATATTAACAGAAATTGGGATGATTTTATTTGACAAAAGGCTATATATATAACGAAAACAAAGACATTTCATGTAAAAACTAATGCTTAGCAGCAGCCATGGGCACCCCCATGTGGTCAAAATGGTACATTCGACAATGAGGTTCATAATCGACTACGGTTCTCCGAATCGAATCGTCAAATCAGCGAATATTGCAGCTCACCCCTAATATACACATATATATATATATATATATATATATATATATATATATATATATATATATATATATTATATATATATATATAATATATATACACACACACATATATATATATGTGTGTGTGTGTGTGTGTGTGTGTGTGTGTACGTATACTGTATAATATGTAGGTTTACAGCATTTACTTCATCACAAGCCCAAGCAAAGCAGAGCTGAGCCTGGTTTTAAGCTTTAACATAAACAAACATCACCTCCTAGTTAGAAACGCATTAAGAAATTAATTAATTAATATAATTACAATAAAAGTCAGGAAATCCAATTATATGTTGTGGTTCATAACTTTATGAGAGAACCGTCAGTGAGTTCAAAGACAAAGCACAAACCTAACGAAGGCATTGTTTGATCATCTAACATTTATACACATCATAAAAGCTTTAGTGAGTCAGGGATTGAAAGTGGAGTTCATACCTGGTTCTCTGTCTGTCTGCACTGTGACGAATCACTAGTGGAAAAAAAGAAAAGTGGTTTAGCATGGGACACAACAAATAGAGGTATGAAGAGGGGTGTAAAGGGGGGGGCACTTTTGATTTACCCATCGTCTTTCTTGCTCTTGCGTTTGAGTTTGGGTGAACTGCGAGGAGAAGTCTTCCAGTCTTTCACCGGGAGCCTGTGAGACGCTCGAGAGCCGCAGTTCCCTGAGGACGACGCCAGACTGGCCACCTCGTCATCGTGATCGCTGTCCATCAGCACAGAGACACACAGTGATTAACATCAAGCTGATCATCCATCCATTATCTTCTGCTTTATCCTCTATTAGGGTCGTGGGGGGGGTTCCCCATGCCCATCCAGGGGAGAACATTTCGGGCGCTGGGCAGATACACCCAGGACAGGGCGCCAATCTATCACTGGACACACACTCACTCACACAGACACACTCTATATGGGGCAATTTGGAGAACTCAAATGACTTGATCCATGTTTTTGGACGGTGGGAGGAAACCGGAGAACCCGGAGGAAACCCACGCGGACACGGGGAGAAAAACATCGAAACTCCACCCAGATGGGGATTCGAACCAGGAATCCCTAGTGCTGAGAGGAGAACATGCCAACCACTAAACCACCATGCCGCCCACGCTGAAGAGTCCATCCATCCATTATCTTCCTTTTTATCCTCTATTAGGATCGCGGGGGGGTTCCCCATGCCCATCCAGGGGAGAACGTCTCAGGCGCTGGGCAGATACACCCAGGACAGGGTGCCAATCTGTCACTGGACACACACTCACTCACACAGACACACTCTATATGGGGCAATTTGGAGAACTCAATTGACTTGATCCATGTTTTTGGACTGTGGGAGGAAACCGGAGAACCCGGAGGAAACCCACACAGACACGGGGAGAACATGGAAACTCCACCCAGATTGGGATTCGAACCAAGAATCTCTAGTGCTGAGAGGAGAACATGCTAAACCACTAAGCCACCGTGTGCCACCCCCTTTTAGCTTACAAAACAATAAATAAATGAAAGCAAAAACAACTTTCCTGGAAATACAAAAGAAATAATTCTGTACTCTAGAAATAAGAAAGGGAAAGCTGCTTCTGCTTGTTTTATTTTCTTATTTATTTTGCAGGTATACACTTGCCCTCTGGTGTGTGTGTGTGTGTGTGTGTGTGTGTGTGTGTTAGCATTTTATATTCCACAGTTCAGCTCAATAGCTGTGTTTAGAAAAGTCAGCAGCAAACTGGGATGAAGTTCAAATTGGCTGAACTTTAAGCGGAGAGGCACGTCTCTCGAAACAAAGCTTATAACTAACCAAATTCAACCAAACTTCAGAGACTGTGAGCTTCTTTAAGCCAGCTGATGTTTTTAGAATCATACGGACTGCCATTTAGGACTGAAACGCTGTTCACTTACATACAAGTATCATTTGTCTGATGAGAGAAGAGGACAGTGAACAGTGTTAATCTGATAAGTGATGATCGCCGCCTGGTGGTTCCACCTGGAGAGGAGCTAATCCTCACTCCATGACGTTCACACTGCAAAATGGTGGAACCATCTTCCCAACTCTGTATCCATTCATTATCTTCCGCTTTATCCTCTATTAGGGTCGTGGGGGGGTTCCCCATGCCCATCCAGGAGAAAACGTTTTGGGCGCTGGGCAGATACACCCAGGACAAGGCGCCAATCTATCACTGAGCACACACTCACTCACACGGACACACTCTATATGGGGCAATTTGGAGAATTCAATTGACTATGATCCATGTTTTTGGACTGTGGGAGGAAACCGGAGAACCCAGAGGAAACCCACGCAGACACGGGGAGAACATGGAAACTCCACCCAGATTGAGATTCCATTCATTATCTTCCGCTTTATCCTCTATTAGGGTCACGGGGGGTTCCCCATGCCCATCCAGGGGAGAACGTTTCGGGCGCTGGGCAGATACACCCAGGACAGGACACCAATCTATTGCTGTGCACACACTCACTCACACAAACACATTCTATATGGGGCAATTTGGAGAACTCAATTAACTTGATCCATGTTTTTGGACTGTGGGAGGAAACCGGAGAACCCGGAGGAAACCCACGCGGACATGGGGAGAACATGGAAACTCCACCCAGATGGGGATTCGAACCGGGAATCCCTAGCGCTGAGAGGCGAACGTGCTGACCACTAAGCCACCGTGCCGCCACCATTTGTAAGTCGCTTTGGATAAATAAAAGCGTTTGCTAAATGTAAATGTAAGTATCAAGGCTGATGAGAGAAGAGGACAGTTAACAGTTGATGTGTTAATCTGAAACATGGTCATCCTCGGGCAGCTTTCTCCGTTGCTTGTGAAAAGCTTAAAGCACGATGCTGCACTTTATTATTTCAGAAGAGCATCATGGAAAACTGGCGTCTGTGACTTATGTAACCAGGTCCCAGATGAGTCTGAGATTAATGTGAAGGAACGTGCAGTGTGTATAAAGTATTCTATCTCTCTAGCCACATACGAGTCTGTAGAGGCTGACTTGTCCGCTAGATGGCAGTAAAACATCAATATGAAATACAAAGGCTGCATTAGTGAAGCCCAGTGTTATTGAGTGAGAGAGTGAAATGGTGAGTGTGGGATGTGTTCAGACTGTATGATGTGGAGGTGGAAAGAAAACATACAGTCTAACATCCATCCATCCATTATCTTCTGCTTTATACTCTATTAGGATCGCGGGGGCGGTTCCCCATGCCCAGGGGAGAACATTTCGGGCGCTGGGCAGATACACCCAGGACAGGGCGCCAATCTATCGCTGGGCACACACTCACTCACACAGACACACTCTATATGGGGCAATTTGGAGAACTCAATTGACCTTGATCCATGTTTTTGGACTGTGGGAGGAAACCGGAGAACCTGGAGGAAACCCACACAGACACGGGGAGAACATGGAAACTCCACCCAGATGGGGATTCGAACCGGGAATCCCTAGTGCTGAGAGGAGAACATGCTAACCACTAAGCCACTGTGCCGCCCACGCTGAAGAGTCCATCCATCCATTATCTTCTGCTTTATCCTATATTAGGGTCGCGAGGGGGTTCCCCATGCCCATCCAGGGGAGAACGTTTCAGGTGCTGTGCAGATACACCCAGGACAGGGCGCCAATCTATCGCTGGGCAAACACTCACTCACACATACACACTCTATATGGGGCAATTTGGAGAACTTAATTGATTAACCCATGTTTTTGGACTGTGGGAGGAAACCGAAGAACCCGGAGGAAACCCACATGGACACGGGGAGAACATGGAAACTCCACCCAGATGGGGATTCGAACCGGGAATCCCTAGTGCTGAGAGGAGAACGTGCTGACCACTAAGCCACCGTGCCACCACCATAGTCTAACATTAACATTATAATCCATAAGTCACAGGCGTTTCTATATGTGTGTGAGTGAGTGTGTGCATAGGGATAGATTGGCGCCCTGTCCTGGGTCTATCTGCCCAGCGCCTGAAACTTTCTTTTTTTTATAAAGGTATCGAGCTCTGGACCGTCTTGCTGTGAAGTAGGAGCACATACTGCTGCATCACTGTACCACCCACAGAACAGCATGAACTGCCAAAGAGACACGTACCAAAGGTTCCGCCTGCTGAAGGTACATACCTCTGCTCTGCACTCGCATCCTGGCTGTCGTTCTGAGTCAGGGGGTAGGTGCGTCTGTGGAAGGAGGACGATAGGTGCATGTCCTTGAGATCCTCACGAGAGCTGGAGCAGATTGAGATATTCATTAGATAATAATAATAATAATAATAATAATAATAATGCATTTTATTTATAAATGGCGCCTTTCAGGGCACTCAAGGACACCTTACAAAAGTTAAAAGGGACACAATAAAAAAAGAGAATAAAATAATATAATTATTTGAATAATTAGGAATATGCAGTTGTAAAGAGGAGGGTTTTGAGCCGGGATTAAAGGTTGATAAACAGCCAATGCTGCGAATTTGGATCGGGAGGTTGTTCCAGAGAGATGGAGCAGAGTGGCTAGATGCTCTTGCCCCCATAGTGGACAGGCGGACTGGAGGGACAGTGAGCTGACCGGCTCAAGAGGATCGGAGGGTACGAGCAGAACTGTATGGTGTAATTAATTCAGAAATATAAGATGGATGGGGCGAGACCATGTAAGGCTCTGAAAGTCACTAATAATATTAAGTAAGTAATACAACATTTGATTTACATGTACCTTAGAATAACAATTCAGATTCATCCAGGGGAGAACGTTTCGGGAGCTGGGCAGATACCCCCAGGACAGGACGCCAATCCATCACTAGACACACACTCACACACACAGACATGCTCTATATGGGGCAATTTGGAGAATTCAATTGACCCTGATGCATGTTTATGGACTGTGGGAGGAAACCAGAGAACCCGGTTCGAATCTCCAATCTGGGTGGAGTTTCCATGTCCTCCCCATGTCCTTGTGGGTTTCCTGCGGGTTCTCCGGTTTCCTCCCACTGTCCAAAAACATGGATCAAGTCAATTGAGTTCTCCAAATTGCCCCATATAGAGTGTGTCTGTGTGAGTGAGTGTGTGCCCAGTGATAGATTAGCGTCCCTGTCCTGGGTGTATCTGCCCAGCGCCCGAAACGTTCTCCCCTGGATGGGCATGAACCCCCCCCCCCCCACGACCCCAATAGAGGATAAAGCAGAAGATAATGGATGGATTGAGTAGACAGACGTCTCAGATGTTGCTTTTATAGCCACAAAGCTGGAAAGAAGTTAGAATGGGTTGTTACTAAAGTGTCTTCAGGGATTAGTATTTAGCATGTTCTCCTCTCAGCACTAGGGATTCCCGGTTCAAATCCCAATCTGGGTGGAGTTTCCATGTCCTCCCCGTGTCCTCATGGGTTTCCTCCATGTTCCTCCCACAGTCCAAAAACATGGATCAAGTCAATTGAGTTCTCCAAATTGCCCCATATAGAGTGTGTCTGTGAGTGAGTGTGTGCCCAGTGATAGATTGGCGTCCTGTCCTGGGTGTATCTGCCCAGCGCCCGAAACGTTCTCCCCTGGATGGACATGGGGAACCCCCCCCCCCCCGCGACCCAAATAGAGGATAAAGCAGAAGATAAAGGATGGATTGAGTAGACAGACTTCTCAGATGTTGCCTTTATAGCCACAAAGCTGGAAAGAAGTTAGAATGGGTTGTTACTAAAGTGTCTTCAGGGATTAGTATTTAGCATGTTCTCCTCTCAGCACTAGGGATTCCCGGTTCGAATTCCAATCTGGGTGGAGTTTCCATGTTCTCCCCGTGTCCACATGGGTTTCCTCCGGGTTCTCCGGGTTCCTCCCACAGTCCAAAAACATGGATCAAGTCAATTGAGTTCTCCAATTTACCCCATGTAGAAAGTGTGTGTGTCTGTGTGAGGGAGTGTGTGCCCAGTGATAGATTGGCGTCCTGTCCTGGGTGTATCTGCCCAGCGCCCGAGACGTTCTCCCCTGGACCCTAACATAGGATAAAGCGGAAGATAACGGATGGATAAAGTGTCCTCAGGGGTAATAAGGACGTGTCCCAATAAGTGTGTATATAAAAACTAAATCAGCATTGAGGGGGTTAGTGAGTTAGTGAGTGAGACCGATTTGAACCAAACTGGCACTGGAACCCCAGCGGTTCTCTTACCAGTCCCCCAGGCCGTTATCCCGCAGGCTGTTCCTGGTCTCCCGCGTGATGTCGGGCGCCGCAGGCCAACTGCGACTTCCGCCGCTGTCGGAACACAAGGCGGCGCCTGCGTTAGCAGCGTTTTCCTGCGACAGCGCCGTCTCCAGGAGAGAGGGGGTGCTGCTGAGCCTCTGCTCGAGGTCGCCACCCGCTCCTCCACTCAGATCCAGAGGAGACAGGAGGTGCAGCGCCGACGCCGCTGACGCCATGCTGTCCTGGAGCTCCTGCAGGGGGTCGCGCGCCTCCACCAGGCCGCGCGGGAGCGTCTCGGAGGCGATCTCGGGGATGATGTCTTGGGACATGGCCGTGGAGGCCGAGGAGATGACGTCGGGGGAGCGGGTTCGAGTCGGGGAGGTCTGAGGCAGCAGCACGGGCTCCATGGCCTGGATGTCCAGGGAGAGGGAGGAGGGAACCTGTGGATGAGACAGAGGGGGGGGGAGGGGGAGCGCAGTGTGAGCGTAGGGAGCCGCCTCACACAGACGGGACGCCTCAGTGAGGAGAGACACAGAGTGGACGAGAGGAGGGGACAAGCCCTGGGGGACAAAACAGAGGGGGGACAAACGGAAGAGAGGAGGTCGGGGTGTGGAGCTGCACTTAGATTTAGATACAGAATAATTATCATTAATTATAATAAATAAATAATAATAATAATAATAATAATAATAATAATAATAATAATAAGTGGTTAGCACGTTCTCCTCTCAGCATTAAGGATTTCCCGGTTCGAATCCCCATCTGGGTGGAGTTTCCATGTTCTCCCCGTGTCCATGTGGGTTTCCTCCGGGTTCTCCGGTTTCCTCCCGCAGTCCAAAAACAAGGATCAAGTCAATTGAGTTCTCCAAATTGCCCCATATAGTGTGTGTGTGTGTGTGAGTGAGTTTTTGCCCAGCGATAGATTGGCGCCCTGTCCTGGGTGTATCTGCCCAGCGCCCGAGACGTTCTCCCCTGGATGGGCATGGGGAACCCCCCCCCGCGACCCTAATAGAGGATAAAGCTGAAGATAATGAATGAATTGATGAATAATAATAGACGGCTTTTGCTTGTGAGGTTTTTCGAGGAGCGCTCACGGCTGTATGAGGGTCAGAGAATCAAACTGTCCTGAGGACGTCAGTGTCTGTCCTGAGACAGACAGACAGACAGGTGAGTTACCTGAATGTTCTGCAGCTGAGACAGACAGAGTGTTGAGTTACCTGAATGTTCTCAGCCAGCCCTGCGAACAGAACCGAGGTGGATCTGGGGCTGCTGCAGGCTGTGAGGGTCAGACTGCTGCTGGATCCATCTGCACTCAGTTTGGGGCTCTGGGTCACGTCCTCCACCGCCCTGAGTCAGCACATCACACATACCATCAGCTCTCTCTCTGCACGCCCCTTTGCCCACCCCTGTCCCTCTGCCCTCTCCCCACCCCTGTCCCTCTGCCCTCTCCCGGCAGCTCTCCCTGCCCGCCCCTCTCCCTGTCCCTCTGCCCTCTCCCCACCCCTGTCCCTCTGCCCTCTCCACACCCCTGTCCCTCTGCCCTCTCCCCACCCCTGTCCCTCTGCCCTCTCCCCACCCCTGTCCCTCTGCCCTCTCCCCACCCCTGTCTCTCTGCCCTCTCCCCACCCCTGTCCCTCTGCCCTCTCCCACCCCTGTCCCTCTGCCCTCTCCCCACCCCTGTCCCTCTGCCCTCTCCCGGCACCTCTCCCTGCCCGCCCCTCTCCCCGGCCCTTTGCCCACCCCTGTCCCTCTGCACTCTCCCCACCCCTGTCCCTCTGCACTCTCCCCACCCCTGTCCCTCTGCCCTCTCCCCACCCCTGTCCCTCTGCCCTCTCCCCACCCCTGTCTCTCTGCCCTCTCCCCACCCCTGTCCCTCTGCCCTCTTCCGGCAGCTCTCCCTGCCCGCCCCTCTCCCTGGCCCTTTGCCCACCCCTGTCCCTCTGCCCTCTCCCCACCCCTGTCCCTCTGCCCTCTCCTCTCCCCGGCCCTTTGCCCACCCCTGTCCCTCTGCCCGCCCCTCTCCCCGGCCCTTAGCCCACCCCTGTACCTCTGCCCTCTCCCGGTACCTCTCCCTACCCGCCCCTCTCCCCGGCCCTTTGCCCACCCCTGTCCCTCTGCCCTCTCCCCACCCCTGTCCCGCTACCTCTACCTGCCCGCACCGTCCCTCTCCCCCTACCCACCCCACTCCACTCCACTCCCTCTACCACTGCCCTAATCCCCGCCCCATCCCTCTCCCCCTGCCTGCATCGTCCCTCTTCCACTGCCGTAATCCCCGCCCCGTCCCTCTCGCCCTGCCCGCCCCCCTCTCCGTTAATCCCTCTCCCCCTCCCCTAATCCCCGCCCCGTCCCTCTCGCCCTGCTCGCCCCCCTCTCCGTTAATCCCTCTCCCTCTCCCCTAATCCCCGCCCCGTCCCTCTCGCCCTGCCCGCCCCCCTCTCCGTTAATCCCTCTCCCTCTCCCCTAATCCCCGCCCCATCCCTCTCGCCTAATCCCTCATCTCCCCGTCCCATCCCCTCTTCCCTCTGCCCCACCCCTCTCCCCGATCTCGAATCTGTTTCAGAGGTTGTTCCCTCACCTGGTCCCGCTGTCAGAGCTGCTCATGGCCGTTACGATGGTCAGACTGCTGGCGCTGCTGCCCGGAGACGGGGGAACCTGAAGAGGAAGCGGGTTTGAATGATCAGCTGACGCTGGTTCTCCCGGTGAGGCTGGTTATTAAACGGAACGGATCAGAACCGGAGCTCACAGAGGCGCTGGGCGTCATGAACGCGTCCGGGGTCATGAGTTTGGGCATCGTCAGGCCGGCGGGGCTCAGGAAGTCGGCGGGGGCCGGGAGGTCGGGGATCTTCCGCAGGTCGCTCTGTGAGCCACTAGGGGCAGAATCCTTATCCAAACTCAGAGCCTCCGGACTCAGATCATTCAGAGGGTCCGAGAAACCTGACGAGACAAAGGACACGTCAATCCGAGGAAAGGACACACACACAGACAGACAGACACAGACACACACAGACAGACACAGACACAAACAGAGACACAGACAGACAGACACAGACACACACACAGACAGACACACAGACAGACACACATAGACAGACACACATAGACAGACACACACACAGACAGACAAACAGACAGACACAAACAG
>JAFMOC010000019.1:15000-40000 GCA_019802505.1 Corydoras sp. C115 | reverse complement strand
ACTGTAGAACACAAACAGATGGACTACAGTCTGGAATTGTAGAACTACAAAGTCCAGCTTTACAGGACGTGGAACTGAGAACCTAGACATTAAGTGGAGCTTTTTCAAACTTTTGACTGATACTATATGTCTACAAATCAATATAAATTTGCTTTAAAGAGTGAAAAAAATAAATCAGACAGATAAAATAAAGGGAACCAACCGGTGGTCATGCTTTCACTCTCCTCCTCAGCAGGAAGGACCTCAGTGTGGCGTAAACGAGCGCGACTCACGTCCTGAACACCGAAGCTCAGAACAGGGTGTGTGAGCAGGAATTCAGAGATAGCCATGAATCTGGCCCGTCCATTCTCCTGATCCTGGAGCAGCTCCATCACATACAGAACCTGAAGAGAGGACAGAGTCAGAGAAATGGATTCACAGGAAACCTATGATTTTTCATTCATCCTATTCATTATCTTCCACTTTATACTCTATTAGGGTCGCGGGGGGGTTCCCCATGCCCATTCAGGGGAGAACGTTTTGGGCGCTGGGCAGATACACCCGGGACAGGATGCCAATCTATCACTGGGTACACACTCACTCACACAGACACACTATATGGGGCAATTTGGAGAACTCAATTGACTTGATCCATGTTTTTGGACTGTGGGAGGAAACCGGAGAACCCGGAGGAAACCCACACAGACATGGGGAGAACATGGAAACTCCACCCAGATGGGGATTCAAACCGGGAATCCCTAGTGCTGAGAGGAGAACATGCTAACCACTAAGCCACCGTGCTGCCTCTTCACCTCCAACAATAACACAAAATTACAAAAAAAAAAGAGGTGTGTCCTAGGGGTGAGCTGCAATATTCGCTGATTCGACGATTCGATTCGGAGAACCGTAGTCGACTATGAACCTCATAGTCGAATGTACCATTTTGACCACATGGGGGTGTCCATGGCTGCTGCTAAGCATTAGTTTTTACATGAAATGTCTTTGTTTTCGTTATATATATAGCCTTTTGTCAAATAAAATCATCCTAATTTCTAGAAAAAAAAGAAAAAAGAAAAACAAAAAAAGGTTTTCTTTTGTTAGAAAAACAAGTAAAATATAAAAAAGAAATAGTTTTTTAAAAACTACGCTTATAGCGCCATCTTGTGGTGAAATTTTAACTGATTCGACTATCAGTCGACTATAGGGGAAATCTGACGAATCAGATTCGACTATGAAAATCTTTAGTTGAATACAGCCCTAGTGTGTCCTAATACTTGATTTATATGATGATATGATTTATATAAATTTCTAAATTTTGAGACTTGACTGACAACCACCATCAATAATGGCTTTCACTGCCTTTAAGTCTGAAGCTGAAACACCAGAGTTGCTTCCATCACCACGACATTGGACAGACTTACCCTCTGGACTCTGCGGAGGTCAATAAACTGTTTACAAACCACCAAGAACTGACTCAAGGGGTTTTAGTTTAGCGTTCTTAAGCGAGTTGTCAACCGCACAACACGCAGGACGTCTCAGTGTGTCTCTTCCATGATGATTTGATTCATGGTTGTGCGTCACATGCGATAAACCAATGAACACATCACTTGCTGTTCCATTTAAAAGCCTGGTGCGGTCTGACTTTAGGGAATTTGGTTTTTTTAACAGTGCAATTGGACCAACGGCACACACCGTTTGCAGTAAACGTTACCACAAGTCCGCCACAAGAGCCGAGTGGCTGATGGAATTCTAATCCATCCATCCATTATCTTCCGCTTTTTCCTCTATTAGGGTCGTGGGGGGGGGGGTGTTCCCCATGCCCATCCAGGGGAGAATGTTTCTCGCACTGGGCAGATACACTCAGGACAGGGTGCCAATCTATCACTGGACACACAACACACTCTATATGGGGCAATTTGGAGAACTCAATTGACCTCGATCCATGTTTTTGGACTACGGGAGGAAACCGGAGAACCCGGAGGAAACCCACGTGGACACGGGGAGAACATGGAAACTCCCTCCAGATTGGGATTCGAACCGGGAACATGTTGTACTGCATGTAAAAGCCCAAGTTAATGATGACTGACCTTCCTCTGAACATCAGTGAGGATGAGACACTCAGCAGACAGGTCCAGACTGGCCTTTAAACTGGGGACAATGCTGGAGTTCAGTGGATCAGGACTGAATCTGGAAAAAGAGAAGAGAAAATAAAATTCATTCATTCATTATCTCCCACTTTATCCTCTATTAGGGTCGCGGGGGGGGGGTTCCCCATGCCCATCCAGGGGAGAACGTTTCGGGCGCTGGGCAGATACACCCAGGACAGGGCGCCAATCTATCACTGGGCACACACTCACTCACACACACACTCTATATGGGGCAATTTGGAGAACTCAATTGAATTGATCCATGTTTTTGGACTGTGGGAGGAAACCGGAGAACCCGGAGGAAACCCACGCAGACACGGGGAGAACATGGAAACTCCACCCAGATGGGGATTCGAACCGGGAATCCCTAGTGCTGAGAGGAGAACATGCTAACCACCATGCCGCCCAAAAATAAAATTAAATCTTCTAATTTTTTTGACACAAACAACAAACTCAGAGTCCACACACACACACACACACACACACACACACACACACACACACACGTCTCAAGGACAAAACTTACGTAATGGTCTGAAGGCAGGTCCATGACACGGTGCACCACATCTTCAGCTCCTGGTTCTGATCTGCCCCAGTGACCAAGAAACGCCAGAATGGAACACTGAAAGATCACAGAGGGGGGGTTTGTTTGGGGTTTTCTTTTCAAAAATGGACACCGGATCGATATACAATCTGGACATTGGTGCCCTGCACTGCTGATTCTGCTTGACCGCTCAAGGAGGATGAGCCGCCCATCGAGCCTTGGTCCTCACAAGGTTTCATCCTTATGAACCAACAACACGGGGAGGTTTATCTGCACGGTCACTTCAGTTTGTTCTTTAAGGAACTAAAGTTTAGAACACTAAGAAGCTGCTTTGAGACAACACACTATTATAAAGCTCTCTCTCCCTAAAATCATACAATCGTCCAACATTTTATTCACCTCCAACATCCATCCATCCATTATCTTCCGCTTTATCCTCCATTAGGGTCGCGGGGGGGGTTCCCCATGCCCATCCAGGGGAGAACGTTTCGGGCGCTGGGCAGATACACCCAGGACAGGACGCCTATCTATCTCTGGGCACACACTAACTCACACACACACACTCTATATGGGGCAATTTGGAGTACTCAATTGACTTGATCCATGTTTTTGGACTGTGGGAGGAAACCGGAGAACCCGGAGGAAACCCACGTGGACACGGGGAGAACATGGAAACTCCACCCAGATTGGGATTCGAACCGTTGAATGAGAGGAGTGCTGAGAGGAGAACATGCTAACCACTAAGCCACCGTGCCACCCTCAGTGTAAATAATAGTAAACAAGTCTAAAATCTTGACCACTTATTCGTTTACTGGAGGGGGTTCCCCATGCCCATCTAGAGGAGAGCGTTTTGGGTGAGAACCCAGAGGAAACCCACGCAGACACGGGGAGAACATGGAAACTCCACCCAGATTGGGATTCGAACCGGGAATCCCTAATGCTGAGAGAACATGTTAACCACTAAACCACCGTGCCGCCCCCTTCACCTCCAACTATAACACAAAATTACTAAATAAAAAGGTGTGTCCTAATACTTTTGCACACAGTGTATGTAATATAACTCTATCTGCAAACTTCCAGATAAAAAAGGAAGAATTCATGGTTTTGGTTCTTAAGTGCTGAATGGAGAACTTACTCTGGGTCTTGTTTCTTGTGGTTGTCACAAAACAGGAGACAGGAGAGAGGCCGTCCGTTATGAGGCTTCCACTCATGCAAACATCTAGAACAAACCGATCGGATGAAATTAAAGACAGAAAGCTCGTTATTTTAAAGCTTTAAAATGATAAAATCATAGGAATGAAATCTAAAGAAGTAAAACACGAACATTGGTATTTGGTACCTGGGTTGGTCCTGGCCTTCAATATAAATCTGCCAAAATTTAACATAACCGTCATGACTGGCCGTCGCCAGGACCGTTCCGTCGGGGGACAACGCGCCTTCACTGATACACTGCAGGGAAGCGTCAGAGAGGGACAGAGGTGAGACACACCGTCACAACCATCACTCAAATATTAAGGGTTCCGTCCCCGCGAGGCCGAAAAGGGTTCGAGACATTTCCACTGTTCAGACCTCAACGCTTACGATGACTTTCCAAAGCAGAGAACATGCAAATGACTAATTTAACAGTAAAATGCTGCTAAGGGCGGCACCTGGTTTAGTGGTTAACATGTTCTCCTCTCAGCACTAGGGATTCCCGGTTCGAATTCCAATCTGGGTGGAGTTTCCATGTTCTCCCCGTGTCTGCGTGGGTTTCCTCCGGGTTCTCCGGTTTCCTCCCACAGTCCAAAAACATGGATCAAGTCAATTGAGTTCTCCAAAATTGCCCCATATAGAGTGTGTCTGTGTGAGTGAGTGTGTGCCCAGCGATAGATTGGCACCCTGTCCTGGGTGTATCTGCCCAGCGCCCGAAACGTTCTCCCCTGGATGGACATGGAGAACCCCCCCAGCGACCCTAATAGAGGATAAAGCGGGAGATAATGGATGGATGGACTCTTCAGCATGGGCAGCACAGTGGTTTAGTGGTTTGCATGTTCTCCTCTCAGCGCTAGGGATTGCCGGTTCGAATCCCAATCTGGTGACTGAGTGTGTGCCCAGCGATGGATTGGCGCCCTGTCCTGGGTGTATCTGCCCAGCACCCGAAACGTTCTCCTGGATGGACATGGAGAACCCCCCCGTGACCCTAATAGAGGATAAAGCGGAAGATAATGGATGGATGGACTCTTTAGCGTGGGCAGCACGGTGGCTTAGTGGTTAGCATGTTCTCCTCTCAGCGCTAGGGATTACCGGTTCGAATCCCCATCTGGGTGGAGTTTCCATGTTCTCCCCGTGTCGGTTCTCCGGGTTTCCTCCCACAGTCCAAAAACATGGATCAAGTCAATTGAGTTCTCCAAATTGCCCCATATAGAGTGTGTATGTGAGTGAGTGTGTGTCCAGCGATTGATTGGCGTCCTGTCCTGGGTGTATCTGCCCAGCGCCCGAAACGTTCTCCCCTGGATGGGCATGGGGAACCAACCCGCGACCCTAATAGAGGATAAAGCGGAAAATAATGGATGGATGGACTCTTCAGCGTGGGCTCTCACAGCATTAGGGATTCCCGGTTCGAATCCCCATCTGGGTGGAGTTTCCATGTTCTCCCCGTGTCTGCGTGGGTTTCCTCTGGGTTCTCCGTTTTCCTCCCACAGTCCAAAAACATGGATCAAGTCAATTGAATTCTCAAAATTGCCCCATATAGAGTGTGTCTGTGTGAGTGAGTGTGTGCCCAGCGATAGAATGGCGCCCTGTCCTGGGTGTATCTGCCCAGCGCCCGAGACGTTCTCCCCTAGATGGGGATGGGGAACACCACCGCGACCCTAATAGAGGATAAAGCGGGAGATCATGAATGAATGAATTAAAACCGTCCAACGTGCATCATTAATTAGGGTTAAATAGGGTTCTATTGAGATGTTAATGCTGTGCTGCCACTCAGGACTAACCTTTGTGTGTCCTTTTATAGTAATGAAGCCCTCTTTGAGCTCGGTCGCGTCCGCAGGCCATGTGCTGATGGTAGAGTGGAGGATGTCAAGGTCCCACACCTCGGCCTGAGAGAAGACGCAGATCAGTAAAAGCCTGAAACAACACGGTCTTAAACAGACGCCGATGACGAGGCCATGACACCGACCCGGTCCTCGTGCAGCAGTGCCAGCGTCTGACACGTGTCCTCTGGGTTCTCCTCGTTGTCCTCGGGAATAAACGGACACCAGACGAGTCTGCGGTTGGAGTTCAACGGCGTCTCCTCGGGTCTCCGGATGTGCACGAACACATCCTCTCTGAGAGAAAGGGTTAAGGGGCAACAAACCTCGTACTAACATCACTACAACTGCTTTAAGATGAAACACAACTGCAACGGGTTCTAACAGCGTAGCCAAAGAGATCATGATGGACATTGAGGGCGTGGTAGCTCAGTGGTTAAGGTGTTGGGCTATCAATCTGAAGGTTGGGGGTTCAAATCCCAGGTCCACTGAAGTTACCAATGTGGGTCCTTGAGCAAGACCCTTAACCCTCATTGCTCCAGGGATCTTGTGATGAACCCTGTGTTCACCTTGGAAGTCACTTTGGATGTGTCAATTAATTACTCATTAATTAAATGCCGTGCTTTATTATTAGCTCTAACTGCCTTCCTTGTGTGTTTCTTTTGAGGTGGCCCCCGGCTTCCTGGAGATCTTCATCCGTGGCTCTGCCGACGAATACTGGATGGAACCTGACAAGGCGGTCCTCCAAGACGCCCCCTAATGGACTCACATAGTTTTCCAGTTGTTTCCGAAGTGGGTTTTCTCCGCAGGGTGGCTGGGCTCTCCCTTAGAGATAGCGTTCCACCTCTTCACCCACCTCATCATTAATGGGGGGGTGAAATGATGCTGTTTCTGATGCCGGGGCGCCATCTCAACTATGTAGAGTCTGCAGTATCTGCCTCTTTTAGTTCTGCTGCTCTAGTCAGTGATGCCGGAGTCACATGCTGCACTGTGTCAATTAATTACTTATTAATTAATGCCGTGCTTTATTATCAGCTCTAACTGCCTTCCTTGTCTGTTTCTTTTGAGGTGTCCCCCGGCTTCCTGGAGATCTTCATCCATGGCTCTGCTGACGAATACTGGATGGAACCTGACAAGGCGGTCCTGCAGGACGCCCCCTAATGGACTCACATATAGTTTTCCAGTTGTTAGTTTTTCCATTTGTTTAATATCTGGACATGCTGTCCTACACTGCTGTGTGGAGGATGAGTCCCCCACTGAGTCTTGGTCCTCACAAGGTTTCTTCCTTAAATAACAACATAAAAGGGAGTTTTTTCTTGCCACTGTCGCTTCGGCTTTGCTCTTTGGGGGTCTAAAGGCTTTTCATTCTGTAAAGCTTCTTTGTGACGATGCACTGTTGTAAAAAGCGCTATATAAATAAATAACTTGAACTTACTTGGATAAAAGCGTCCAATAAATGTTACAACAACAAAAAAATGTTACAAAAAAAAACAGTTATTCTGGTTAAGTGTCCTGTACAAATGAAAGTATACTGGATTTTGTTGTTCTGGCTGGTGAGTTGCCAGATGAACATGTTTCCCGCCTCGTCCACACAGCCCAGCAGGGTGGAGTCCAGGTGGGCGAAGGCCAGGTCAGTGACCGCCCCGGTGAAGCCTTTCAGTAGTGTGCGCTCTGTCGAGCCCAACCGCAGAACCCTGATCATATACTGATTACTGGCACCTAAAACAGAGCAATTCATCACTGCGTTTCAGTGTATTTCAAATACAAATCTGAGCAATGACAAGTTTACAGGTGTGCATGTGTGTGTCTGCGTGTGCGTGCCTGCGTGTGCGTGTCTGCGTGTGTACGTCTGTACGTGTGTGCGTGTGTCTGTGCGTGCGCGTGTCTGTGCGTGCGCGTGTCTGTGCGTGCGTGTCTGTGCGTGCGTGTCTGCGTGTGCGCATCTGCGTGTGTGCGCGTCTGCGTGTGTGCGCGTCTGCGTGTGTGCGCGTCTGCGTGTGTGCGCGTCTGCGTGTGTGTGGTGGCTAGTTTGGGCGTGTCTGTCACTTATTGTGAGCTATTGCAACCAAATACAAATTCCTTGTATGTGTGAGAATACTTGGCCAATAAAGTCTGATTCTGAATCGTATCCTGTTAACGCTATAATCTACAACCTGACTAATGAGTATAGAACATAACTTTCATTCATTCATTATCTTCCACTTTATCCTCTATTAGGGTCTGGGGGGGATTCCCATCCCTATCCCCATCCAGGGGAGAATGTTTTGGGCGCTGGGCAGATACACCCAGGACTGGGCGCCAATCTATAACTGGGCACACACTCACTCACACAGACACACTCTATATGGGGCAATTTGGAGAATTTAATTGACTTGATCCATGTTTTTGGACTGTGGGAGAAAACCCTGAGAACCTACTCGGGGAGAACATGGAAACTCCACCCAGATTGGGATTCGAACCGGGAATCCCTAGTGCTGAGAGGAGAACATGCTAACCACTAAGCCAGCGTGCCGCCTAACATAACTTTATAAAGTATAAATCCATTAAGTATATTAATTAATTAAACTGGTCGGTAACAAAACATGATGGTTTAGTGGTTTAGCATGTTCTCCTCTCAGCGCTAGGAATTCCCGGTTCGAATCCCAATCTCGGTGGAGTTTCAATGTTCTCCCCGTGTCCGCGAGGGTTTCCTCCGGGTTCTCCGGTTTCCTCCCACAGTCCAAAAACATGGATCAAGTCAATTCTCCAAATTGCCCCATATAGAGTGTGTGTGTGTGTGTGTGTGTGTGTGTGTGAGAGAGAGAGAGTGAGTGAGTGTGTGCCCAGTGATAGATTGGTGCCCTGTCCTGGGTGTATCTGCCCAGCGCCCGAGACTTTCTTCCCTGGATGGGGATAGGGATGGAATCCCCCCAGACCCTAGTAGAGAATAAAGCGGAAGCGGATAATGGATGGATGGAGTAACAAAACCGAACACAAGGTGGCGCAGTAGTTCACTCACCTCTGATCGCATACGCCAAGTAGGAATTGGACACAGCTATTAGGTTGCCGTAGTAATATTTGTGTTCCCAGTCGTATTTTGCCACAGGTTGGATTTTAACCTGTAAAATTAAAACAATAATAACAGCTATAAAAAAAAAACATCTTAATATTTTGTCTCCATCCCCGCGTCTGACAAGACACAAAGTCATGGTTGGATGGGTCTGCCCCACACAGTCCTGACCTTAACTCTGAGGAACAAAAGCTGTGCCCTTTCGTCCAACATCAGTGTCTGATCGCACTGTTCCAACACACTGTTCCACATACACACTGCAAAATCTGTTCCTGAGTGGACATGGTTATAGCTCTGTAGAACTAAAAACTCCATCTTTAGGTAAATAGAACTGCAGAACATGTGAGCAGTGAACCTCATGGTTCATAAACGTGATTAGTTAATACCTTGTTGCTCCCACGTGCTTTACTGTCAATGCTGGAGTCTTGGCTGGCGACGATTTCCACATGACCAGCAGTGATGGGGATACAGGTGGAGCTGTCGTCACCAGACAGCAGACTAGAGAAGACAATAAACATATTGATTACCATTAAAAAACGGTTTTTAAGTTTAGAATCTCATCACAATTAACACAGTATCCAGCTGTCTATTATATTCAGAGTCTATTATAACATATATAAGTCTAAATAATCTATATATAAATCCATCCATTATCTTCCGCTTTATCCTCTATTAGGGTCGTGGGGGGGTTCCTCATGCCCATCCAGGGGAGAACGTTTCGGGCGCTGGGCAGATACACCCAGGACAGGGTGCCAATCTATCACTGGGCACACACTCACTCACACAGACACACTCTATATGGGGCAATTTGGGAGGGAGAGAGCGAGAGAGAGAGGGAAAGGGAAAGAGGGAGAGAGCGAGAGAGAGAGGGAAAGAGGGAGAGAGCGAGAGAGAGAGCGAGAGGGGGGAGGAGAGAGAGAGAGGGAGAGAGAGCGAGAGAGAGACAGAGAGAGGGAGGGAGAGAGAGAGAGAGAGGGAGAGAGAGAGAGTGAGAAAGAGAGAGAGAGAGGGAGAGAGAGAGAGTGAGAAAGAGAGCGAGAAAGAAAGAGAGTGAGAGCGAGAGAGAGAGCTCGACATGAGCAAAACTGTTTACAACGAGTGTAACATAAAATTGCGGTACATTTGAAATACAAGAAATGAGTGCGCCCGTTGTCGCGACATCACTCTGAAATAAAAGAATCTGAAAAATATATTTAATTAAAAATATATTAAATGTAGCGAATGTTGTTGGAATGTAGTTAAATAGACTGAAGTATGCATTTCATTTTTTAATGTTTTTAAATGCACTCTGACTAAAGTCTGTATTTTAGTTTTGATTAACTTTGGTATTAATATATTTTGAATTAGGGGCGGCACAGTGACTTAGTGTTTAGCATGTTCTCCTCTCAGCACTAGGGATTCCCGGTTCGAATCCCCATCTGGGTGGAGTTTCCATGTTCTCCCCGTGTCTGCGTGGGTTTCCTCTGGGTTCTCCGGTTTCCTCCCACAGTCCAAAAACATGGATCAAGTCAATTGAATTCTCCAAATTGCCCCATATAGAGTGTGTCTGTGTGAGTGAGTGTGTGCCCAGCGATGGATTGGCGCCCTGTCCTGGGTGTATCTGCCCAGCGCCCGAGACGTTCTCCCCTGGATGGGCATGGGGAACCCCCCCTATGACCTTAATAGAGGATAAAGCGGAAGATAATGAATGAATGGATATTTTGAATTATTTGTTCATTGATGGATGTTTTTTTATGTATGAAAAAGCCAGACAGCTCAGCGAACCTAACACTGCTCATTTTAATTTAGCGCAATCCTAAATGAAGCAAAAAGATTTGATACAGGAACCTGAAACTATTGTTTTAAATAAATGTTCTATTTTTTACATCGTCGTTTCATCTCATCAATCACATTTAAACAAAATTTAAAGAGCATTTGAACTGAAAAAATGGTTTCTGAATCGAATCGTGACCTCAGAAAATCAAATCGGCAGACACTGAGAGATTCTAACCCTACTGAAAACCCAAACTGTATCCAGAAAATTGTATACAATTGTCCAGATAACAAAAGTGATGCTTGATTTTAATCACCCAAATCCAAAAATGGATAAGCGTGTGTCTTAAACCTTTGTCAACATGGTGCAGATGAACTATAAGGACGTTGGGTGGTTGCTTACATAGTCTGAGTATCTGTGGAACTGTTTTGATGCGAGTTGTGAGGGGTCGGTTCCACCATGGCGGTTCGGACTCCTGCTCCGGTGATGTCGGCACCCAGCAGCCCATTCAGGTCTCCGTTGAACGGGATCTTTCTCTGGTTCTCACTCACAGCGCCTTCTGCTCATAAATCAACAAAAAAGCCTTTGAGTTCATACCAAATACATTATGTACAGTACAGGGTCAGCCATGATACAGCCCCCTGCAGTAATTAGGGTTATGGACCTTGTTTAATTAAACACTGGTTACATCAGGGGCGGCACGGTGGCTTAGTGGTTGGCATGTTCTCCTCTCAGCACTAGGGATTCCCGGTTCGAATCCCAATCTGGGTGGAGTTTCCATGTTCTCCCCTTGTCCGTGTGGGTTTCCTCCGGGTTCTCCGGTTTCCTCCCACAGTCCAAAAACATGGCTCAAGTCAATTGAGTTCTCCAAATTGCCCCATATAGTGTGTGTCTGTGTGAGTGAGTTTGTGCCCAGCGATAGATTGGCATCCTGTCCTGGGTGTATCTGCCTGGCGCCAGAGACGTTCTCCCCTGGATGGGCATGGGGAACCCCCCTCCCACGACCCTAATAGAGGATAAAGAGGAAGATAATGGATGGATATGTTGGCGGCACGGTGCCTTAGTGGTCAGCACGTTCTCCTCTCAGCACTAGGGATTCCCGGTTCGAATCCCAATCTGGGTGGAGTTTCCATGTTCTCTCCGTGTCCGTGTGGGTTTCCTCCGGGTTCTCCGGTTTCCTCCCACAGTCCAAAAACATGGATCAAGTCAATTGAGTTCTCCAAATTGCCCCATATAGAGTGTGTCTGTGTGAGTGAGTGTGTGCCCAGGGATACATTGGCGTCCTGTCCTGGGTGTATCTGCCCAGCGCCCGAAACGTTCACCCCTGGATGGGCATGGGGAACCCCCCCGCGACCCTAATAGAGGATAAAGCGGAAGATAATGGATGGATGGTTACATCAGTAGACTCGGGATTTAAAACCCTAACCTTCAGAGTGATAATCCCACAGCCTAAAAACACAGCTACCACGCAGGTGGGTAAATGTTAGCTGTTTATACCCCTCGTGTATATCAGCAGTAAGGACCCAGTTAATCCAGGAGTCACACAAACAAGTTAGAAATGACAACAAATCGGCAAATGTATGTGATTGTTGTTTTGTGACACAGAACCATCAGCATCCTGTAAACATTGATGGAAATTTTGAGGACGACAATCACAAAGTGTAACATATGAGCTGATAACATTAACAAGGTGACGCAAGACGTACAGATATCCAGTAAAGTGGACAGGAGACACACACACACACATCACAGAACAGGTATCATTTGGGTGGTAGATTGTTTATTGTCAGTTCTGCAGTGACACTGATGTGGTGAGGGGGTGTTAGTGCAGCAGTGCTGCTGGAGTTTCATTTAAACACCTCAATGACACTGCTGGGATAGGAATAATGCACCAACCTAATAACCCCTGCTCTGTGGTGGTACTATTGGGGTTCTGACCATTAGAACAGAGTAAAGGAGACGTACACAGTATGTACTGAAGAACACAAACAGATGGACTACAGTCTGGAATTGTAGAACTACAAAGTCCAGCTTTATAGGACGTGGAACTGAGAACATGGACAAAGATTATTATAGAGATTATTAATAACAGTGTGACAATAAAAACTTGATTAGTGACGGTTGATTTGTTCTAAACCACCATCACAAGGGAAGAAAATTCATTCATTCATTATCTCCCGCTTTATCCTCTATTAGGGTCGCGGTGGGGTTCCCCATGCCCATCTAGGGGAGAACGTTTCGGGCGCTGGGCAGATACACCCAGGACAGGGCGCCAATCTATCGCTGGGCACACACTCACACACACACAGACACTCTATATGGGGCAATTTGGAGAACTCAATTGACTTGATCCATGTTATTGGACTGTGGGAGGAAACCAGAGAAAGCCCACGCGGACACGGGGAGAACATGGAAACTCCACCCATCCCTAGTGCTGAGAGGAGAACATGCTAAACCACTAAGCCACCATGCCGCCCCACAGTGTAAATAATAGTAAATAAGTCTAAAAATTTTATACATTTCAATATGGTCTCTGGTATGTCCACCTCTTGGTCTCGTCTTATCTTGACCACTTATTCGTTTACTAGGAGGGGGGGTGGAGGGGGTTCCCCATGCCCATCTAGGGGAGAACGTTTCGGGCGCTGGGCAGATACACCCAGGACAGGGCGCCAATCTATCGCTGGGCACACACTCACTCACACAGACACACTCTATATGGGGCAATTTGGAGAACTCAATTGACTTGATCCATGTTTTTGGACTGTGGGAGGAAACCGGAGAACAAGAGGAAGCCCACGCGGACACGGGGAGAACATGGAAACTCCACCCAGATGGGGATTCGAACCGGGAATCCCTAGAGCTGAGAGGAGAACATGCTGCCAACATATCCATGCATCCATTATCTTCCGCTTTATTCTATATTAGGGTCGTGGGGGGGGGGGTTCCCCATGCCCATCCAGGGGAGAACATCTCGGGCGCTGGGCAGATACACCCAGGACACGGCGCCAATCTATCGCTGGGCACACACACACTCTATATGGGGCAATTTGGAGAACTCAATTGACGAGCCATGTTTTTGGACTGTGGGAGGAAACCGGAGAACCCGGAGGAAGCCCACGCGGACACGGGGAGGTCATGGAAACTCCACCCATCCCTAGCGCTGAGAGGAGAACATGCTAAACACTAAGCCACCGTGCCGCCGACATCTTTCACGTTGTTTTATTTTATTCAGTATAAATTAATAAATGATGAAACGAGCAGTTTGTAAAGTGGATTAATAGCCTCGTGAAGGGGCAGTTTTTAAAGAGGACAGAGGGGGCAATAAGGGATGTGGGTTAAAGCCCCTGATGTTTATAAAGCTTAATAACGCCGCTGCTCAGCGGTCAGCGCGGCGGCTGCTCAGCGGCGGTCAGCAGCAGCGGCGGCGGCGGCGGCGGCGGTGGAGGCCCGGCCCGCTAACCCGAGCACCGCGCCGCGGTCTGAGTAACTCACCCGCCGAGCCGCCGCTCCGGTCCAGCTTGAGGATGTCTCTGAGGTGCTGCGTGGCCCCCTCCATGTCCAAACTGGAACTGTCCGCCATGAGCTCTGATCTGCGGAGCTCCGCGCGCTTCACCAAGTTTCCTCTCCGCTTCGCCGCTAGCAGGATCCGATTTCCGTCGGTGCTACAGCTTTCGGATTCCCACCTCACGCCGCCGCCGCCGCTTTGGTTCCGCCGCCCGATCGCCTCAGCGATACACACGATAAATTCCCCCTCCACAAACTTCACCTGTTTCAACAATTAAAGCTTTAAAACTCACCTTTCAGTATTTAAAGTATTTCTTTAAATACTGAACGAAACCTGACCACAAAGGAATGTCGTGAAGTCAATGGATAAAGTATTTAAAGAATGACAGGAATGGCGTCCTGTAGCTCCAACAATGAACCTACTTAGTATTTATTAATGATTAAACACGTCATAATGAGGTGTCAATCAAACCTGAAAACAAATACTATGAACCTTCTGGAGTTTTGTTGTTATTTGCTGAGTCCTCTTGGTGTTTAATGGTGACAGGTGGGATATTACAGGTTGTTTTGACATTTCAACAAAACCACTGACTGAATCATCCATCCATTACTGTCCCCTTTGTCCTCTACTAGGGTCTGGGGGTGGGGGTGGGGTTCCCCATGCCCATCCAGGGGAGAACGTTTCGGGCGCTGGGCAGATACACCCAGGACAGGGCGCCAATCTATCACTGGGCACACACTCACTCACACAGACACACTCTATATGGGGCAATTTGGAGAACTCAAATGACTTGATCTATGTTTTTGGACTGTGGGAGGAAACCGGAGAACCCGGAGGAAACCCACGGGGACACGGGGAGAACATGAAAACGCCACCCAGATGGGGATTCGAACTGGGAATCCCTAGTTCCATCCATCCATCCATCCATTATCTTCTGCTTTATCCTCTATTAAGGTCGTGGGGGGGGGGTACCTCATGCCCATCCAGGGGAGAACATCTCAGGCGCTGGGCAGATACACCCAGGACAGGGCGCCAATCTATCTCTGGGCACACACTCACTCACACAGACACACTCTATATGGGGCAATTTGGAGAACTCAATTGACTTGATCCATGTTTTTGGACTGTGGGAGGAAACCGGAGAACCTGGAGGAAACCCATGCAGACACGGGGAGAACATGGAAACTCCTTCCAGATTGGGATTCGAACACGTCATAATGAGGTGTCAATCAATCCAGAGACAAATACAATGAAGCTTTCTCTTCATGAGAACCATTATCTGTGGTTTTATTGTTTGCTGAGTCCTCTTGGTGTTTAAAGGTGTTAGTTGTGGTGATGTTACAGGTTGTTGTTGAGTCCTCTTGGTGTTTAAAGGTGTTAGTTGTGGTGATGTTACAGGTTGGTGTTGAGTCCTCTTGGTGTTTAAAGGTGTTAGTTGTGGTGATGTTACAGGTTGTTGTTGAGTCCTCTTGGTGTTTAAAGGTGTTAGTTGTGGTGATGTTACAGGTTGTTGAGTCCTCTTGGTGTTTAACAGTGTTAGTTGTGGTGATGTTACAGGTTGTTGTTGAGTCCTCTTGGTGTTAAACGGTGTTAGTTGTGGTGATGTTACAGGTTGTTGTTGAGTCGTCTTGGTGTTTAACGCTGTTAGTTGTGGTGATGTTACAGGTTGTTGTTGAGTCCTCTTGGTGTTTAACGGTGTTAGTTGTGGTGATGTTACAGGTTGTTGTTGAGTCCTCTTGGTGTTTAAAGGTGTTAGTTGTGGTGATGTTACAGGTTGTTGAGTCCTCTTGGTGTTTAACAGTGTTAGTTGTGGTGATGTTACAGGTTGTTGTTGAGTCCTCTTGGTGTTTAATGCTGTTAGTTGTGGTGATGTTACAGGTTGTTGTTGAGTCCTCTTGGTGTTTAATGGTGTTAGTTGTGGTGATATTACAGGTTGGTGTTGAGTCCTCTTGGTGTTTAAAGGTGTTAGTTGTGGTGATGTTACAGGTTGTTGTTGAGTCCTCTTGGTGTTTAAAGGTGTTAGTTGTGGTGATGTTACAGGTTGTTGAGTCCTCTTGGTGTTTAACAGTGTTAGTTGTGGTGATGTTACAGGTTGTTGTTGAGTCCTCTTGGTGTTAAACGGTGTTAGTTGTGGTGATGTTACAGGTTGTTGTTGAGTCGTCTTGGTGTTTAACGCTGTTAGTTGTGGTGATGTTACAGGTTGTTGTTGAGTCCTCTTGGTGTTTAACGGTGTTAGTTGTGGTGATGTTACAGGTTGTTGTTGAGTCCTCTTGGTGTTTAACGGTGTTAGTTGTGGTGATGTTACAGGTTGTTGAGTCCTCTTGGTGTTTAACAGTGTTAGTTGTGGTGATGTTACAGGTTGTTGAGTCCTCTTGGTGTTTAATGCTGTTAGTTGTGGTGATGTTACAGGTTGTTGTTGAGTCCTCTTGGTGTTTAAAGGTGTTAGTTGTGGTGATATTACAGGTGGTTGTTGAGTCCTCTTGGTGTTTAATGGTGTTAGTTGTGGTGATGTTGCAGGTTGTTGTTGAGTCCTCTTGGTGTTTAAAGGTGTTAGTTGTGGTGATGTTACAGGTTGTTGTTGAGTCGTCTTGG
Source organism: Corydoras sp. C115 (assembly GCA_019802505.1). Taxonomy (NCBI): domain Eukaryota; kingdom Metazoa; phylum Chordata; class Actinopteri; order Siluriformes; family Callichthyidae; genus Corydoras; species Corydoras sp. C115. Next base: position 23,423 of record JAFMOC010000019.1, on the reverse strand, counting down.
TGTTTAACGGTGTTAGTTGTGGTGATGTTACAGGTTGTTGTTGAGTCCTCTTGGTGTTTAACGGTGTTAGTTGTGGTGATGTTACAGGTTGTTGTTGAGTCCTCTTGGTGTTTAAAGGTGTTAGTTGTGGTGATGTTACAGGTTGTTGTTGAGTCCTCTTGGTGTTTAACGTGTTAGTTGTGGTGATGTTACAGGTTGTTGTTGAGTCCTCTTGGTGTTTAACGGTGTTAGCTGTGGTGATGTTACAGGTTGTTGTTGAGTCCTCTTGGTGTTTAACGGTGTTAGTTGTGGTGATGTTACAGGTTGTTGTTGAGTCGTCTTGGTGTTTAACGGTGTTAGTTGTGGTGATGTTACAGGTTGTTGTTGAGTCCTCTTGGTGTTTAACGGTGTTAGTTGTGGTGATGTTACAGGTTGTTGTTGAGTCCTCTTGGTGTTTAAAGGTGTTAGTTGTGGTGATGTTACAGGTTGTTGTTGAGTCCTCTTGGTGTTTAACGTGTTAGTTGTGGTGATGTTACAGGTTGTTGTTGAGTCCTCTTGGTGTTTAATGGTGTTAGCTGTGGTGATGTTACAAGTTGTTGTTGAGTCCTCTTGGTGTTTAACGGTGTTAGTTGTGGTGATGTTACAGGTTGTTGTTGAGTCGTCTTGGTGTTTAACGCTGTTAGTTGTGGTGATGTTACAGGTTGTTGTTGAGTCCTCTTGGTGTTTAACGGTGTTAGTTGTGGTGATGTTACAGGTTGTTGTTGAGTCCTCTTGGTGTTTAAAGGTGTTAGTTGTGGTGATGTTACAGGTTGTTGTTGAGTCCTCTTGGTGTTTAACGTGTTAGTTGTGGTGATGTTACAGGTTGTTGTTGAGTCCTCTTGGTGTTTAATGGTGTTAGCTGTGGTGATGTTACAGGTTGTTGTTGAGTCCTCTTGGTGTTTAACGGTGTTAGTTGTGGTGATGTTACAGGTTGTTGTTGAGTCCTCTTGGTGTTTAACGGTGTTAGTTGTGGTGATGTTACAGGTTGTTGTTGAGTCCTCTTGGTGTTTAACGGTGTTAGTTGTGGTGATGTTACAGGTTGTTGTTGAGTCCTCTTGGTGTTTAACGGTGTTAGTTGTGGTGATGTTACAGGTTGTTGAGTCCTCTTGGTGTTTAACGGTGTTAGTTGTGGTGATGTTACAGGTTGAGTCCTCTTGGTGTTTAATGGTGTTAGTTGTGGTGATATTACAGGTTGTTGTTGAGTCCTCTTGGTGTTTAACGGTGTTAGTTGTGGTGATGTTACAGGTTGTTGTTGAGTCCTCTTGGTGTTTAATGGTGTTAGTTGTGGTGATGTTACAGGTTGTTGAGTCCTCTTGGTGTTTAATGCTGTTGTGGTGATATTACAGGTTGTTGTTGAGTCCTCTTGGTGTTTAACGGTGTTAGTTGTGGTGATGTTACAGGTTGTTGTTGAGTCCTCTTGGTGTTTAATGGTGTTAGTTGTGGTGATATTACAGGTTGTTGTTGAGTCCTCTTGGTGTTTAACGGTGTTAGTTGTGGTGATGTTACAGGTTGTTGTTGAGTCCTCTTGGTGTTTAACGCTGTTAGTTGTGGTGATGTTACAGGTTGTTGAGTCCTCTTGGTGTTTAACGGTGTTAGTTGTGGTGATGTTACAGGTTGTTGAGTCCTCTTGGTGTTTAACGCTGTTAGTTGTGGTGATGTTACAGGTTGTTGTTGAGTCCTCTTGGTGTTTAATGCTGTTAGTTGTGGTGATATTACAGGTTGTTGTTGAGTCCTCTTGGTGTTTAACGGTGTTAGTTGTGGTGATGTTACAGGTTGTTGTTGAGTCCTCTTGGTGTTTAACGCTGTTAGTTGTGGTGATGTTACAGGTTGTTGAGTCCTCTTGGTGTTTAACGGTGTTAGTTGTGGTGATGTTACAGGTTGTTGTTGAGTCCTCTTGGTGTTTAACGTGTTAGTTGTGGTGATGTTACAGGTTGTTGAGTCCTCTTGGTGTTTAACGGTGTTAGTTGTGGTGATGTTACAGGTTGTTGTTGAGTCCTCTTGGTGTTTAACGTGTTAGTTGTGGTGATGTTACAGGTTGTTGAGTCCTCTTGGTGTTTAATGGTGTTAGTTGTGGTGATGTTACAGGTTGTTGTTGAGTCCTCTTGGTGTTTAATGCTGTTAGTTGTGGTGATGTTACAGGTTGTTGAGTCCTCTTGGTGTTTAATGGTGTTAGTTGTGGTGATGTTACAGGTTGTTGTTGAGTCCTCTTGGTGTTTAACGCTGTTAGTTGTGGTGATGTTACAGGTTGTTGTTGAGTCCTCTTGGTGTTTAATGCTGTTGTGGTGATGTTACAGGTTGTTGTTGAGTCCTCTTGGTGTTTAACGTGTTAGTTTTGGTGATCACTGATATATCTTTGCTAAACTAACAAACACTTACCTCCTCAGTTCCACACTAACTTTATTCAGCTCCACTCATAAAGATGGACTTTGTAGTTCTTCAGATACATTCTGTAGTCCATCTGTTTCTCTACATACAGTACCTTGTGAGTGTGTTTTAGTATGTTCCCCACTTTAGTAAGGAACACCACCGAGGGGGCATTAGGGTGGTTCCTCCCACAGTCCTAAAAAAGTATTTAAGGTAAATTGGCTGCTCTACCTGGGTGGAGTTTCCATGTTCTCCCCGTGTCCGCGTGGGTTTCCTCCGGGTTCTCCGGATTCCTCCCACAGTCCAAAAACATGGATCAAGTCAATTGAGTTCTCCAAATTGCCCCATATAGAGTGTGTCTGTGTGAGTGAGTGTGTGCCCAGCGATGGATTGTCGTCCTGTCCTGGGTCTATCTGCCCAGCGCCCGAAACGTTCTTCCCTGGATGGGCATGGGGAACCCCCCCCTTCCCCCCGCGACCCTAGTAGAGGGTAAAGCGGGAGATAATGGATCAACGGATGGTTGGTTATAGAAGGTGGGCGGCAGGGTGGCTTAGTACGTTCAAATCCCCATCTGGGTGGAGTTTCCATGTTCTCTCCGTGTCCGCGTGGGTTTCCTCCGGGTTCTCTGGTTTCCTCCCACAGTCCAAAAACATGGATCGAGTCAATTGAGTTTTTCAAAATTGCCCCATATAGAGTGTGTCTGTGTTAGTGAGTGTGTGCCCAGCGATGGATTGGCGCCCTGTCCTGGGTGTATCGGCCCAGCGCCCGAAACGTTCTCCACTGGATGGACATGGGGAACCCCACGCGACCCTAATAGAGGATAAAGCGGGAGATAATGGATGGATTAATGTATAGAATCCAAGCTGCAGTATATTTGACCCTCCAGCTGCACTGTGTGTCTGATCCACTTACAGGATCAGTGCAACATTAACACCACCATGTCCGTCTCACTGCAGTGTGAGGGATCATCCACCACCTGCTCTGTGAACGTCCTGACTAAAAGCAACAGGGACTAAACGTAGTCCAACTAGTCCATACTATTTTGTCTCGGTCCTCACAAGGTTTCTTCCTTAAATAACAGCATAACCGGGAGTTTTTTCTTGCCACTGTCGCTTCGGTTTGCTCTTCGGTGTTTAAAGGCTTTTCATTCTGTGACCATGTACAGTTGTAAAAAGCGCTCTATAAATAAATAACTTCCATTTCAACTATTTAGGGCGGCACGGTGGCTCAGTGATTAGCATGTTCTCCTCTCAGCTCTAGGGATTCCCAGTTCGAATCCCCATCTGGGTGGAGTTTCCATGTTCTCCCCGTGTCTGCGTGGGTTTCCTCCGGGTTCTCCGGTTTCTTCCCACAGTCCATAAACATGGATCAAGTCAATTGAATTCTCCAAATTGCCCCATATAGAGTGTGTCTGTGTGAGTGAGTGTGTGTCCAGCGATAGATTGGCGCCCTGTCCTGGGTGTATCTGACCAGCGGCCGAAACGTTCTCCCCTGGATGGACATGGGGAACCCCCGCGACCCTAATAGAGGATAAAGCGGGAGATAATGAAGGAATGAATGAATGAACTATTTATTTACAACCGATACAAAAGAGTTAGATGTTTGCACCTGTTACTGTCCTCACCAGCGTTGTGTAGAACCCGTTGCCAGCGATGTGGAAGGTGGAGTATACCGTTAGCAGACCCTGTTCTGTTGATGGTGAGAACGGAGCGGTCTACTGCCTGTCGGATCTCTGGAACCGTTCTGAAGTGAATGCCATGAAGTACTGTACCATCCACCATACTCCCTGGACTTAAGTCCTTGTGATTTTGATTTGATTCTGAAGATGAAGGAATTCTCTTCAGAACGGTTCCAGACATCGGACAGGCAGTAGACCGCTCCATTCGCACCATCAACAGAACAGGGTCTGCTAACGGTATACTCCACCTTCCACATCGCTGGCAACGGGTTCTACACAACGCTGGTGACTACTTTGAAAGACAGTAACAGATGCAAACATCTAACTCTTTTGTATCGGTTGTAAATAAACAGTTGAAATTCATTCATTCATTCATTATCTCCCGCTTCATCCTCTATTAGGGTGACGGGGGGGGGGGGGGGGTTCCCCATGCCCATCCAGGGGAGAACGTTTCTGGCGCTGGGCAGATACACCCAGGACAGGGCGCCAATCCATCGCTGGGCACACACTCACTCACACAGACACACTCTATATGGGGCAATTTTTGAGAACTCAATTGACTTGATCCATGTTTTTGGACTGTGGGAGGAAACCGGAGAACCCGGAGAAAACCCACGCGGACACGGGGAGAACATGGAAACATGGATTCGAACCTGGAATCCCTAGTGCTAAGAGAACATGCTAACCACTAAGCCACTGTGCCGCGGATATATATATATATATATATCCATTCATTATCTTCCGCTTTATCCTCTATTAGGGTCGTGGGGGGGGTTCCCCATGCCCATCCAGGGGAGAACGTCTCGGGCGCTGGGCAGATAGACCCAGGACAGGGCGCCAATCCATCGCTGGGCACACACACACTCTACATGGGGCAATTTGGAGAACTCAATTGACTTGATCCATGTTTTTGGACTGTGGGAGGAAACCGGAGAAACCGGAGAACCCGGAGGAAACCCACGCAGACACGGGGAGAACATGGAAATGCCACCCAGATGGGGATTCGAACCGGGAATCCCTAGCGCTGAGAGGAGAACGTGCTAAACCACTAAGCCACCGTGCCGCATGGAGCTGATTCAATGACCGTGAAATGCAAATAATAATATAATAATAATATTATTATTATTATTATTATTATAATAATAAAGTTGCTGGTGAGTTTGTGTCTATTAAGAAAGAAATCAGATGATGCTGTGGATAAGAAAAAGTCAAAGGTTTTATTGTGTATTGTGGTTTGGTAGTTATTGTCACAAAGAGCAGTGAGCAGAAAATGGGAAGCACACTGGTCTGAATGGAGGGTCGGGGGGTTACGGGGGTGGTGGTGCTGTTAACTAATGTTTCTTTGGATAGCGAGAGCAAAACGACTTCACAATGAATGTAGGCTCTGATGTAGAAAGTTTGCAGATTGAGAAAAAAATAATCGATAGAGAGAACCAGACTCTAAAAGCAAGCTGACACTAACGAAACCAAAAACCGACAATTAAGGAAGTCGAAACTGTACTGTACAACTAAAGAGTAAATACTAGAAACCAGCAGAAGTTGGGTTATTGTCTTCTTTCCTAGGTCAGTGTCCTCTGAAATTTGAGCTTGCCATCATCATGCACGTCAGCGTACGAGGGGAGGGGGTCACTTCGATGGATCGGTGGGCTTTCAGCAAAGAAACGCTTCTGATATCTTCTCATAAAGGCGCTACTGTTTGTGCCTGCGTGTTATCTGTGATTTGACTGTATAGAACCCGGTGCTGAATCTCAAAGATGGATGAAGGGCAGACAGAGAGGTTCAGGCATCACTGGAGGCGGTGCGCCCCCGTTCTCCACCTTCCCCCATTTCCCCGACGGCCGCGGCGCTCCTTAGCCGTAGTTGTGTATCGCTAGACGGAACATGTCGTTGGTGCAGACCCACGCGTCGTTGATGTTCTTCAGGATGAAGCTCTGATGGAATCCCATGATGGGGTCATCATCTGCCTATCACGAGACAAAGAAAGAAGAGAAAGATCAGGAATGAGTGATGAGCTGCTTCTTCTTTAGCATCATGTACAACAAAACGCAAAGGGAAAAGAATCGCACGGCTTCCTCCAATCAAAACAAGCAAAATGCTGGCAGAACGTGTGCGGTCTCATCATGCAACTACTTTAATGTGAAAGGCAGTTAGAACTGAGAGCACACATCCAGGAGCAGCTTCGTTAAGAACAGACCCAAACGAAATTAGTAAGAGTTCCGAAAATGGCATCTGTATTAGTGATCGACCGATCGATCGGCCGGCGATTAATCGGGCCGATTTTTTGGCATTTTTAGATAATCGGCATCGCACAAGGCCGATATTTAAACAATGCCTACAGGCAACGCTGTGGGCAGCTCCGTCATTCTGGCTTAATGACCGAATACAGAGTGACCCCTAGTGTTCTTCCGGCAGAACGTCACTCAATGCTCAAGGCAATGGACGGTTGGTGTTCTGAAACTGCGCTGCCTCATAAGAGGAAACAGATTCTCTTTCAACTCTCAGTATTTGTTACTGGCTGCTTCTTGTAAAGTATAAAGTGTTTACTGTCTGCAGAATTACAACGATTATGTTATTTAAAGTGAAAATGACAATCGTTTTATTGGGAACTGTAACCTTAGCAACCACTTGAAAAGCTAAACTGGCCAACTAATACTAATTAGTAGGGGTGAGCTGCAATATTCGCTGATTCGACGGTTCGATTCGGAGAACCGTAGTCGACTATGAACCTCATAGTCAAATGTACCATTTTGACCACATGGGGGCGCCCATGGCTGCTGCTAAGCATTAGTTTTTACATGAAATGTCTTTGTTTTCGCTATATATATAGCCTTTTGTCAAATAAAATCATCCTAATTTCTATTAAAAAAAAGAAAAAACAAAAACAAAAAAAAAAAGTTTTCTTTTGTTAGAAAAACAAGTAAAATATAAAAAAATATAATTTTTTTTAAAACCACGCTTATAGCACCATCTTGTGGTGAAATTTTAACTGATTCGACTATCAGTCGACTATAGGGGAAATCTGACGAATCAGATTCGACTACGAAAATCTGTAGTTGAATACAGCCCTACTAATTAGCGCTAGCTAACTAGCTATTTGTAACATATACAGTGTTTACTGTTTGTATAATTAGGGCGATGCTAACGCTATATATCGCTCGCACTAACTGATGCTAGCTTACAGACAGTGTTGTTCCAGTTCACAGCTTTTCTGAACATTATTCAGGTTCAGTTCATACAGTACGTGTTCAAAGTTCACGATTTTAATTCTGAACTAGTTCAGTTCAGTTCATTTTTTTCTTGAGATATTCAAATAAGTACTTTTTTTCACACCACAAACTACAATATTTGTTTGTTAATATTTTATTTATTTATCTAAATTAGCTAAATTGGCTCATTAGTTCAAAAAGTTGATTGAATGTTGTTCTGTGTGCATTGTGTAATGTTCATCAATAAATGTTCATTCTAAAAAGATGCTGCTATCTGCTTATGTTTAGGTACACTGACACTTTAATTCATTCATTTATTCATTCATTATCTCCCACTTTATCCTATATTAGGATCGCGGGGGGGTTCCCCATGCCCATCCAGGGGAGAACGTTTCAGGCGCTGGGCAGATACACCCAGGACAGGGCGCCAATCCATCACTGGGCACACACTCACTCACACACACACTCTATATGGGGCAATTTTGAGAATTCAATTGACTTAATCCATGTTTTTGGACTGTGGGAGGAAACCGGAGAACCCGGAGAAAACCCACGCGGCCACGGGGAGAACATGGAAACTCCACCCAGATGGGGATTCGAACCGGGAATCCCTAGCGCTGATAGGCGAACGTGCTAACCACTAAGCCTAATAACTAATTAATAATGTGTAATTTAAAGTTGCACTCTGTATTACAAAAGGTAGAGCAGACAGTGATAAACTGTCTGATTACTTTTGTGTCTTGTTTATTATTATTATTATATTATACTTTATTAGTTGCAATTAAAACTGGTAATATCGGCTTTATATATCGACCATCGAGCCACTTCTGTCGTCTAAATATCGGCAGTGGCAATTAAAAAACCCATATCGATCGATCACTAATTTGTAATCACAGCGGTCATTGTGATGCACTTGCACTTTTTTTTTTTTGCCGATTCAGTCACTGATTAAGAATAATTACAAATTGGAGATTCTTATTAGTGACTGTGTTAATGTGTGTGTGTAGGGCTGCAACTAACGATTATTTTGATAATCGATTAATCGGTCGATTAATTTTTTCGATTAATCGATGAATCGGATAAATAAATAAATAAAAATTCCCATGTGTTTACATTTAATCATTTAGCAGACGCTTTTATCCAAAGATGGATGTTTT
>JAFMOC010000019.1:0-7500 GCA_019802505.1 Corydoras sp. C115 | reverse complement strand
CACACGTTTACTAAACTCGGGAGGCGGCGGCGGGGCGAGTTACGCCAGCGTCTGTGAATGGATTGTGGATGCCTGGGCTGAGGTTTCTGCTGTGACCGTCGTCCGAGCTTTCACGAAAGCCGGCATCGTCGCCGAACAGCCGCCCGGCGACGGGACGGACTCGGACATTGATGAGAGGGAACACCGGAGTGCTCAATAGAGAACCAGCTTTTTAATTCAGACACAGAAGACGAGGACTTTGATGGATTTGTGGGAGCAGAGTGATTAAAATAATGTGTTTTGTTCAGTAGTAGAATAAACTTCAATTATAAATCAGAGTTTTGCATCCTTTACTTTTCTTGTAGATCGTATGTTTTAGCGAGTGCCTTATAATACGCTGCCGTACAGAATAAGTACCGTACAGAAGTAGAGTCCGTAATTCAGACTGTGCCTTATAGTACAGTGCGCCTTAAACGTGGGACAAGTACAGAAATAGACCCCGTAATTCAGGCGCCTTATAGTCCGGAAAATACGGTAATTTTGTGTTATTGTTGGAGGTGAAGGGGTGGCACGGTGGTTTAATGGTTAGCATGTTCTCCTCTCATCTCTAGGGATTCCCGGTTCGAATCCCCATCTGGGTGGAGTTTCCATGTTCTCCCCGTGTCCGCGTGGGTTTCCTCCGGGTTCTCCGCTTTCCTCCCACAGTCCAAAAACATGGCTCAAGTCAATTGAGTACTCCAAATTGCCCCATATAGAGTGTGTCTGTGTGAGTGAGTGTGTGCCCAGTAATAGATTAGCACCCTGTCCTGGGTGTATCTGCCAAGCAACTGAAACGCTCTCCTCTAGATGGGCCTGGGGAACCCCCCCCCCCCCCCCAGTAAACGAGTAAGTGGTCAAGATAAGACGAGACCAAGAGGCGGACATACCAGAGACCATATTGAAATGTATAAAATTTTAGACTTATTTACTATTATTTACACTGTGGGGCGGCACAGTGGTTTAGTGGTTGGCATGTTCTCCTCTCAGCACTAGGGATTCCCGGTTCGAATCCCCATCTGGGTGGAGTTCCATGTTCTCCCCGTGTCCATGTGGGTTTCCTCCGGGTTCTCCGGTTTCCTCCCACAGTCCAAAAACATGGATCAAGTCAATTGAGTTCTCCAAATTGTGGTATATCATAGTTTTAAAAGGTTTGTAATTTAATGGAGGAGATACACAGATGGTACAAAACACAGTACAAACCCAACAGGTAGAGCTGGCTATAAAAACACTGACAGGTTGTATTCACAGCTGCAGTTACTGCAAAAACCACTCGTAAGGAAGTCCCTATCTGCCAGAATCAGTGCACCATGCAAAACATGAGCACATGTATGGGGGGGGGGGTGCTCTGCTAGAGTATTATTAAAAGATAGACCTGAAGCGGGGCGGCATGGTGGCTTAGTGGTTAGCATGTTCTCTCAGCACTAGGGATTCCCGGTTCGAATTTCCATCTGGGTGGAATTTCCATGTTCTCCCCGTGTCTGTGTGGGTTTCCTCCGGGTTCTCCGGTTTCCTCCCACAGTCCAAAAACATGGAACACGTCAATTGAGTTCTCCAAATTGCCCCATGTAGAGTGTGCATGTTTCTGTGTGTGTGAGTGAGTGTGTTCCCAGCGATAGATTGGCGTCCTGTCCTGGGTGTATCTGCCCAGCGTCTGAAACGTTCTCCCCTGGATGGGCATGGGGAACCCCACCGTGACCCTAATAAAGGATAAAGCGGAAGATAATGGATGGATGGATGGAATCTCAATCTGGGTGGAGTTTCCATGTTCTCCCTGTGTCCGTGTGGGTTTCCTCCGGGTTCTCTGGTTTCCTCCCACAGTCCAACCCCCCCCCCCTAAAGTTAAAGCTAACTTTAGTGCATACTAAATACAGACCTTTACTTGCTGTAGCTCTCTCCGATTTAAAGATGACCGCACAAATTTTCTTGCCACAACTGATTAGGTTAATTCTTGAGCTTGTACCTTAACTTTGTACTTAACCTTACACCCAACTTTAAGAACTGTAACATAAATAACACAAACAAATACACAATGAGCAATGTCTACATTGTAAACTCTTTATCTTCAGAATGATCCTTTGCTTGTTTAACCATGAATTTACATCTTGACTTAGAACCATAAATTACATATCAATTCACCTTAATACTAGAAAAGGTAATAAACTTAACGTAAACACAATTAGTATTCCAACAGAACACGAACCTCATTGGCTGCATTAAATATCAAAGAGAGCTTATGGCTTATGTTGCTTCTTGTGGCAATTCGACTCGATAATACAAACTTCAACCCTTAATTCTCACTTTGGAACCTTTGTAGCCTTGTAACCTTGGAAATTAACATTGTCAATGTTCTTAAAGCGGGCGGCACGATGGCTTAGTGGTCGCACGTTCTCCTCTCAGCGCTAGGGATTCCCGGTTCGAATCCCCATCTGGGTGGAGTTTCCATGTTCTCCCCGTGTCCGCGTGGGTTTCCTCCGGGTTCTCCGGTTTCCTCCCACAGTCCAAAAACATGGATCAAGTCAATTGAATTCTCCAAATTGCCCCATATAGAGTGTGTTTGTGTGAGTGACTGTGTGCCCAGTGATAGATTGGCGCCCTGCCTGGGTGTATCTGCCCAGCGCCTGAAACGTTCTCCCATGGATGGACATGGGGAACCCCCCCCCCCCGACCCTAATGGAGGATAAAGCGGGAGATGATGGATGTTCTTAAAGGAACACAAAATATAAAATACAATTTAAATATACGCTTAGTGGCTTAGTAGGTTAGCACGTTCCCCTCTCAGCGCTAGGGATTCCCGGTTCGAATCCCCATCTGGGTGGAGTTTCCATGTTCTCCCCGTGTCCGTGTGGGTTTCCTCCGGGTTCTCCGGTTTCCTCCCACAGTCCAAAAACACGGATCAAGTCAATTGAGTTCTCCAAATTGCCCCATATAGAGTGTGTCTGTGTGAGTGAGTGTGTGCCCAGTGATAGATTGGCGCCCTGTCCTGGGTGTATCTGCCCAGCGCCCGAAACGTTCTCCCCTGGATGGGCATGGGGAACCCCCCGCGACCCAAATATAGGATAAAGCGGAAGATGAATGAATGAATTTAATTAAAATATAAACAGCTCAAATAGGCAGCTACATTCAGTATGAATAAACTCTCAGTCTTAAGAATGAGCCTTTGCTTGTTCAACCTCATGAATTTACAGCTTCACTTAGAACCACAAAATTACCCATCAATTCACCTTAATACTAGAAACGTTATAAACCTTACATAAACCCAAAAAGTATACAAACACAACACAAACCTCATCGGTCAGTTAGACCTGCGATTGATACAGAGGCCAGCTGTACAGACAGCACTAGAACCCTTCTAATTAACATATCCAGTACGACCACACCGTGACACCATTTCATTAGCAATGAGAAGATAATTAAACAGGGAGAAAATTGAAGGGTAACTTATTTGAAGTAAAAGAGTGACAGTCTCTCGGTTATTGAGTCAGCACTCTTAAGGACGCAGAGTTTGAAAACACTGTGTACAATAGGGGTGAGCTGCAATATTCGCTGATTCGATTCGGAGAACCGTAGTCGACTATGAACCTCATAGTCGAATGTACCATTTTGAGCACATGGGGGTGCCCATGGCTGCTGCTAAGCATTAGTTTTTACATGAAATGTCTTTGTTTTCGTTATATATATAGCCTTTTGTCAAATAAAATCATCCTAATTTCTAGAAAGAAAAAAAAAGGTTTTCTTTTGTTAGAAAAACAAGTAAAATATATATTAAAAAAGTATCTTTTAAAAACTACGCCCTTAGCGCCATCTTGTGGTGAAATTTTAACTGATTCGACTATCAGTCGACTATAGGGAAAATCTGACGAATCAGATTCGACTATGAAAATCTTTAGATGAATACAGCCCTAGTGTACAATATTGCAATGTCGTATCTGAAGTTACGTCCATCCAGGGAGATGATTTATGGACTAAAGCATCTCATGGGATCATTTTGTAGATATTGTAATGGGTTAGCACATCCGTCTCTCAAATCGAAAGGAGCCAGTTGAGGTGGTTCGGGCATCTGGTAAGGATGCCTCCTGGGCGCCTCCCTATGGAGGTGTTCCAGGCAAGTCCAGCTGGGAAGAGACCCCGGGGAAGACCCAGGACACGCTGTAGGGATTATATCTCTCAGCTGGTCTGGGAACGCCTCGGGGTTCCCCCAGTCGAGCTGGTGGAGGTGGCTGGGGCGAGGGAGGTCTGGGTCTACCTACTTCGGTTGCTACCCCCGTGACCCGAACCCCGGACAAGCGGAAGATGATGGATGGATGTTATGGGTTAGCACATCCGTCTCTCAGTGCTGGGATCCAGGTTCGAATCCCGATCTGAGTGAAGTTTCCATGTTCTCCACGTGTGCTTGTGGTTTTATTTTATTTATTTATTTATTATTAATCATTCATTCATTATCTTCCGTTTTGTCCTATATATTAGGGTCGCGGGGGGTTCCCCATGCCCACCCATCTGACCGCTGGGCAGATACACCCAGGACAGGGCGCCAATCTATCACTGGGCACACACTCACTTACACAGACACACTCTATATGGGGCAATTTGGAGAACTCAATTGACTTGATCCATGTTTTTGGACTGTGGGAGGAAACCGGAGAAGCCGGAGGAAACCCACACGGAAACGGGGAGAACATGGAAACTCCATCCAGATGGGGATTCAAACCGGGAATCCCTAGTGCTGAGAGGAGAACATGCTAACCACTAATACACCATGCCTATTTATTATTATTATTATTTATTTATTTAGTTTATTATTATTTTTTGGGGTGGGGGTTTTTCTCTGATTGCCTCCCACACATGGATTCAAGGTGAATTGACTCCAAAATGTTCTAACACCCACTTTTTCATGGTGGACAAGACAAACTGCTTGGATGTCAGCGCAGTGTACGTGGTGATGTGCGAGTTCAGGTGGTCCACTCCCTTCCCTTTAGTGTTTTGTAAGTCAGATTAGTTTCAATCTAAGCATTTCTTTTTCTACATCGTCTTTTGAGTCACTTCAGCCGGTTGGTGTTTATGTAGACGTAATAACAGAACTGGAAAAACGTTGTTTGTGACCATTGACGGGTGGGAGAGGCATTTCCTAAACACATGAGCAGACCGTGACATCACACCGTCAGTGACGAACCAGGGAGACCATCAGTAGCTGAAGAAATTAGGCTGCATTCTCACGAGTCTAACTCATATCACAATTCACAATTATTCAACATCCAGTATCTATATGTAAACACATCTGGCTTTGTTATCAGCTCACAGAGGCACACTGATCCATCATAAACACTCCAACTCTGTGGCCAATTTGACCAAAACGTTTCTGCTAGCCGCTCAGGTCTGCAGGTCAGTTAAGAAGACAAGTCTGTCAGTTGTGGAAGTCCATCCATTCATTATCTTCTGCTTTATCCTATATTAGGGTCGCGGGTGGCCAATCTATCACTGGACACACACTCACTCACACAGACACACTCTATATGGGGCAATTTGAAGAACTCAATTGACTTGATCCATGTTTTTGGACAGTGGGAGGAAACCGGAGAACCCGGAGGAAACCCATGCGGACGCGGGGAGAACATGGAAACTCCACCCAGATGGGGATTCGAACCGGGAATCCCTAGTGCTGAGAGGAGAACATGCTAACCACTAAGGCACCGTGCCACGTATATTTAAATTGTATTTTGTATTTTCTGTTCCTTTAAGAACATCCATCCATCCATCATCTCCTGCTTTATCCTCCGTTAGGGTTGGGGGGGGGGGAGAGTTCCCCATGTCCATCCATGGGAGAACGTTTCGGGTGCTGGGCAGACACACCCAGAATAGGGGGGCAATCTATTGCTGGACACACTCACTCACACAGACACACTCTATATGGGGCAATTTGAAGAACTCAATTGACTTGATCCGTGTTTTTGGACAGTGGGAGGAAACCGGAGAACCCGGAGGAAACCCATGCGGACGCGGGGAGAACATGGAAACTCCACCCAGATGGGGATTCGAACCGGGATTCCCTAGTGCTGAGAGGAGAACATGCTAACCACTAAGCCACTGTGCCGCCCCAGTTGTGGAAGTATGAGCTGTAAATTCTTTGCTCTGCTGATCTCACACATAGGCAAAAAGTCACATGAATTCCATCTGACTGTTTAAGGGCGTGGTCGCTCGGTGGTTAGGGCGATGGCCAGCAATATGAAGGTTGGAGGTTCAAATCCACCAAAGCTGTCAATAAGGGCCCTTGAGGAAAGCCATTAACTCTCACAGCTCCAGGGGTGCTGTATGGTCACCCTTGTGTTCCAACCTCAACCATCAGGTGATTACAAGTACAGTATAAAGGTTCTTGTAAGTCACCTAAATGACCCTAATGTAAGTCACAAGGCCATGAACTGGACACGTAGTGGATTTAAGATCACGGATGAAAGTGGTCACACATTAAAAGAAAAGAGGGTGTGGTAGATTAGTGCTTGAGCAAGGCCTTTAACCCTCACTGCTCACACCAGAGGTGCTGCATCATGACTAATTCTGAATTCTGGCTGTTAAGGTGGGATACTTGCAAGTCATGTCGGATAAAAGCGACTCGTGTCAGGGGTTTTTTCTTGCCACTGTTGCTTCGGCTTGCTCCTTGGGAGTTCAAAGTCTTATAAAACTGTAAAGCTGCTTTATGACTGTGCAAATGTAAAAAGCACTATATAAATAAATCACATGAACTTTTTTCATTCATTATCTCCCGATTTATCCTCTATTAGGGTCGCAGGCTGGTTCCCCATGCCCATCCAGGGGAGAACGTTTTGGGCGCTGGGCAGATACACCCAGGACAGGGTGCCAATCTATCATTGGGCACACACTCACTCACTCACACAGACACACTCTATATGGGGCAATTTGGAGAACTCAATTGACTTGATCCATGTTTTTGGACTGTGGGAGGAAACCGGAGAACCCGGAGGAAACCCACGTGGACACGAGGAGAACATGGAAACTCCACCCAGATGGGGATTCGAACCGGGAATCCCTAGTGCTGAGAGGAGAACGTGCTAACCACTAAGGCACCGTGCCACCTCACATGAACTTCCATCCATGCATTATCTTCCGCTTTATCCTATATTAGAGTCGCGGGGGGGTTCCCCATGTCCATCTAGGGGAGAACGTTTCGGGCGCTGGGCAGATACACCCAGGACAGGGTGCCAATCCATCACTGGGCACACACTCACTCACACAGACACACTCTATATGGGGCAATTTGGAGAATTCAATTGACTTGATCCATGTTTTTGGACTGTGGGAGGAAACCGGAGAACCCGGAGGAAACCCACGCGGACACGGGGAGAACATGGAAACTCCACCCAGATGGGGATTCGAACCTGGGATCCCTAGTGCTGATAGGAGAACATGCTAACCACGAAGCCAACGTGCCGCCCTGAGCTTGAACTCGTGTAATGTAATTGTATTGTAATCAGC
>JAFMOC010001806.1:0-20825 GCA_019802505.1 Corydoras sp. C115 | reverse complement strand
CTGAGCTAACCTGGCTGATATTTCCATATTCAAGAAGGCAAAATGTCTGTCTGTCTTTAACGTGTACGTAACCTTATAGAACTCCAGAACTTCAACAACGCAGACATGCGAACCTCCTCCCTATTATATCTGTAAACCGCGGCGCATCCCGGGAAAACACACGGGGCAACTTCCCATTGGCAGGGCAACCTGCCAAACTGTGATTGCACGCCAAAATGGAGAGTCCCACGTACACCCACGTGCAACATAAAATGCGGCTACACATGGGTCGCTACAGTATAGAACCTCAGAGATGAAATGGTGAGAATTGATTATTATTGTAGAAGCCCTGACAATTTTAGTCTTTCACACCGAATGCATTATTTAAAAACACCATTTGTCTTATTTTGCTATTAGGTCAGCTTTGTTTGTTGTATTCATTATCAAATTCACCTAACGCAAAAAAGTCTTCCTTCAAGCCAGATTCGAACCAGCGACCTAAGGATGCCTGTTTTATCATCTACAGTCCTCCGCTCTACCAAATGAGCTATTGAAGGACCTATAGAGCCTTTTTTTTCTATTCTTATTTTTTTTTCTCAATTTTAAATCTATATTCAATTAAAAAAGAACATTGAAATAAAAAAAAAAACTTTTTTTACACCTAATATTATATAGAAGTATATTTTGCTAAATTTGGTGGTTTTCTGCTGAAATAGATCAGTTGGCAGAGCGTTAGCATGAAGCTTTAAAAGTTCCTAGTACTCTCCCAGGTTTTGGCAGAACTTGACTACATTATTCAGTTTCAGTCAAAAACTTCAGGCTTAATTTCTTAAAAAAATTTCTTTACCATTTTTAAAATACAAATTGTATGATAAGAATTGTAAACAGAACCGAAGTTCTTGTGCTGTTGTTGGGTGGTTCCATGGTGTAATGGGTGGAATGCTGGATTCACAAAGGCAAAAAACTCAAACAATGATCCAGTTTAGAACATTAGACTAATAATATCTAAAGAACATGGCATCAGATTCTGCCGACAACGACTTTTTTTTTTTCATTTTTAAAACAGAAGTTGTGACACAAAGATTATTAACAGAACCGACATGCGTGACCATGTGCTCAAGTTTGGTTCCATGTGATGGTTAGCATGCTGATTCAAGTGATTTATTTTCCAAACTTAGTAGCACCTAATTTGAATGTTAAAGTCTTCTCAGCAATGCTTATTAATGAAATCAAAGGGCTTTTAATACATTTATTATTAATTGTAATCTTCTTCCACTTAACTTAATAGCAGTATATTTTGCTAAGCGAACGTGCTAACCACTAATCCACCGTGCTGTATTGCTGAAATACTAAACCACTAATAATAATAAGACACTTAATTTATACACAAACACTTGACTTAAAAACACAAAAAATAATTGATATATTGTGTTGTGCTGAGCTCTTGCTTCCCTTATTTTCACTTGGCGATCTTCACTGTGTCAGTGACTCTTATCGTATAGTTACAACAGCACCTCCAAAAATTTTCAAAGAGGCCACTAACTTTAAAATCAAAGAGACTGTGAGCTCATAGTCAGCAGAATTTGAACATGCCCAGGGGGATCTCGAAGGATTTCTAGACCATCACCATAACCACTCGACCATGACTACTGACGAAAGCTTGCTTCCCTTATTTTCACTTGGCGATCTTCAGTGTGTCGGTGAATTAGATGTTGTAAGTACAACAACACTTTCATGACCTTTCAAAGAGGCCACAAACTTTAAAAATGAGAAGGCTGTGAGCGCGTAGTCGGCAGGACATGTACGTAACCTTATAGAACTCCAAACTCCAACAACGCAGACATGCAAACCCCCTCCCTTTTATATCTGTAATTCGCGGCGCATCCCGGGAAAACAATAATAATCAATTCTCACCATTTCATCTCTGAGGTTCTATACTGTAGCGACCCATGTGTAGCCGCATTTTATGTTGCACGTGGGTGTACGTGGGACTCTCCATTTTGGCGTGCAATCACAGTTCGGCAGGTTGCCCTGCCAATGGGAAGTTGCCCCGTGTGTTTTCCCGGGATGCGCCGCGGTTTACAGATATAATAGGGAGGGGGTTCGCATGTCTGCGTTGTTGAAGTTCTGGAGTTGAATTCGCGTTGGGCGAGCAGGCTTTTTATTCAGTTGAAAGCTAATCATTGCCAAATGGGTCAACAGTGATGAATATTTCTTACTGCTTACAACTAACCTTACAAATTTCCTTGTGAAGATCGTTAAGTGAAAATAAAGGATGAAAGAACCCAGCAGTAGTCGTGGCCGAGTGGTTAAGGCGATGGACTAGAAAGCGATTGGGTTCTCCCCGCGTAGGTTCAAATCCTGCCGAGTATGCAGTCACAGCCTATCATGGATTTGTTACCTGTTGTTCTTTCTTGATGGTGTAATGGTTAGCACTCTGGACTTTGAAGCCATCTGATTCTATTTCAAATTTTGGTGGAACCAGTGTTGGCCTGTAAAGTTGTTTTCTAAAATGTCTTATAATAAAAATAAAAGGCATTAACCTTTTTAACTTACTATAATCTTCTTCCACTATACTGTATTTTTACATCAATCGTTATTTAGAGCAGTATCTTGCTAATTAATTTAACAGTTTTGTGCCGAAATAGCTCAGTTGGGAGAGCGTTAGACTGAAGATCTAAAGGTCCCTGGTTCGATCCCGGGCTTCGGCAGAAGTTCACAGAGTGAAGTTTTTTGTCTGTCTTGTTCAAAATTCAATTACCGTTCACATGTATACTAGACAATTAAAATCAAAAGAAAACATTGGATGCAGCAGAATATGCCAGAACTTTATTCAATATTTTTAAAAGCTGCATAATAAGGATTGTAAACAGAACCAACATTCTTCATCATGTTTTCTTGATTGGTGCTTCCATGGTGTAATGGTTAGCACAACACAATTATTATTATTAGCGTCTTATTATTATTAGTGGTTTAGTATTTCAGCAATGCAGCACGGTGGCTTAGTGGTTAGCACGTTCGCCTAGCAAAATTAGCAAAATATACTGCTACTAAGTTAAGTGGAAGGAGATTACAATTAATAACAAATGTATTAAAAGCCCTTTGATTTCATTAATAAGCATTGCTGAGAAGACTTTAACATTCAAAATCAGGTGCTACTAAGTTTGGAAAATGAATCACTTGAATCGGTGTGCTAACCATCACATGGAACTAAACTAGAGCACATGGTTACGCATGTTGGTTCTGTTAATAATCTTTGTGTCACAACTTCTGTTTTAAAAATGAAAAAAAAAAAGTCGTTGTCGGCAGAATCTGATGTCTTGTTCTTTAGATATTATTAGTCTAATGTTCTAAACTGGATTATTGTTTGAGTTTTTTTGCCTTTGTGAATCCAGCATTCCACCCATTACACCATGGAACCACCCAACAACAGCACAAGAACGTCGGTTCTGTTTACAATTCTTATCATACAATTTGTATTTTAAAAATGTTAAAGAAATTTTTTTTAAGAAAGTAAACCTGAAGTTTTTGACTGAAACTGAATAATATAGTCAAGTTCTGCCAAAACCTGGGAGAGTACTAGGAACTTTTAAAGCTTCATGCTAACGCCCTGCCAACTGATCTATTTCAGCAGAAAACCACCAAATTTATCAAAATATACTTCTATATAATATTAGGTGTAAAAAAGTTTTTTTTTATTATTTCAATGTTCTTTTTTAATTGAATATAGATTTAAAATTGAGAAAAAAAAATAAGAATAGAAAAAAAAAGGCTCTATAGGTCCTTCAATAGCTCAGTTGGTAGAGCGGAGGACTGTAGATGATAAAACAGGCATCCTTAGGTCGCTGGTTCGAATCCGGCTTGAAGGAACACTTTTTTGCGTTAGGTGAATTTGATAATGAATACAACAAACAAAGCTGACCTAATAGCAAAATAAGACATTCATTCATTCATTCATTCATTATCTCTCGCTTTATCCTCTACTAGGGTCGCGGTGGGGTTCCCCATGCCCATCCAGGGGAGAACGTCCCGGGCGCCGGGCAGATAGACCCAGGACAGGGCGCCAATCCATCGCTGGGTACACACTCACACACTCAAACACTCAAACACACTCTATATGGGGCAATTTAGAGAACTCAATTAACTTGATCCATGTTTTTGGACTGTGGGAGGAAACCGGAGAACCCGGAGAAAACCCACACGGACACGGGGAGAACATGGAAACTCCACCCAGATGGGGATTCGAACCGGGAATCCCTAGCGCTGAGAGGCGAACGTGCTAACCACTAAGCCACCGTGCCGCCTAAAATAAGACAAATGGTGTTTTTTAAATAATGCATTCGGTGTGAAAGACTAAAATTGTCAGGGCTTCTACAATAATAATCAATTTAATCTCTGAGGTTCTATACTGTAGCGACCCATGTGTAGCCGCATTTTATGTTGCATGTGGGTGCACGTGGGACTCTCCATTTTGGCGTGCAATCACAGTTTGGCAGGTTGCCCTGCCAATGGGAAGTTGCCCCGTGTGTTTT
This sequence comes from Corydoras sp. C115, assembly GCA_019802505.1. Taxonomy (NCBI): domain Eukaryota; kingdom Metazoa; phylum Chordata; class Actinopteri; order Siluriformes; family Callichthyidae; genus Corydoras; species Corydoras sp. C115. The sequence continues at coordinate 16,314 of JAFMOC010001806.1, read as the reverse complement.
CCCGGGATGCGCCGGGGTTTACAGATATAAAAGGGAGTGGGTTTGCATGTCTGCGTTGTTGGAGTTCTGGAGTTCTATAAGGTTACGTACATGTTAAAGACAGACAGACATTTTGCTATCTTGAATATTGGAATTTCAGCCAGGTTAGCTCAGTTGGTAGAGCATGAGACTCTAAGTTTCAGGGTATTGGGTTGGGCGAGCATGCTTTTTATTCAGTTGAAAGCTAATCATTGCCAAATGGGTCAACAGTGATGAAAATTTCTTACTGCTTACAACTAACCTTACAAATTTCCTTGTGAAGATCGATAAGTGAAAATAAAGGAAGCAAGAAACTAGCAGTAGTCGTGGCCGAGTGGTTAAGGCGATGGTCTAGAAATCCATTGGGGTCTCCCCGTGCAGGTTCAAATCCTGCCAACTACGCGCTCACAGCCTTCTCACTTTTAAAGTTTGTGGCCTCTTTGAAAGGTCATGAAAGTGTTGCTGTACTTACAACATCTAATTCACCGACACACTGAAGATCGCCAAGTGAAAATAACGGAAGCAAGCTTTCGTCAGTAGTCATGGTCGAGTGGTTATGGTGATGGTCTAGAAATCCTTCGAGCTCCCCCTGGGCATGTTCAAGTTCTGCTGACTATGAGCTCACAGTCTATTTGATTTTAAAGTTAGTTGCCTCTTTGAAAATTTTTGGAGGTGCTGTTGTAACTATACGATAAGAGTCACTGAAACAGTGAAGATCGCCAAGTGAAGATAAGGGAAGCAAGAGCTCAGCAGTGATCGTTGCTAAGTGGTTATGTTGATGTCCTTTGGTAGCCTCCTGCACATGTTCAAATCCTGTCGACTATGAACTCACAACTTCTAAAGTTAGTGGTCTTTTTGAAGGATTTTGGAAGCGTTGTTGAACCTATACAATGTGAATCACTGATACAGTGAAGATCGAAAAGTGAAAACAAGGAAACCCAGCAGTAGTCAAGGCCGAGTGACTCAGGCGATGGACTAGAAATCCAATGGTGGTCTCCCAGCACAGGTTCAAATCCTGCCGACTACGCAGTCACAGCCTGTCATGGATCATGGATTCGTTACCTGTGGTTCTTTCTTAATGGTGTAATGGTTAGCACTCTGGACTTTGAAGCTATTCTTTTCTATCTGATTCTATTTCAAATTTTGGTGGAACCAGTGTTGGCCTGTAAAGTTGTTTTCTAAAATGTCTTATAATAAAAATAAAAGGCATTAACCTTTTTAACTTACTATAATCTTCTTCCACTATACTGTATTTTTACATCAATCATTATTTAGAGCAGTATCTTGCTAATTAATTTAACAGTTTTGTGCCAAAATAGCTCAGTTGGGAGAGCGTTAGACTGAAGATCTAAAGGTCCCTGGTTCGATCCCGGGTTTCGGCAGAAGTTCACAGAGTGAAGTTTTTTGTCTGTCTTGTTCAAAATTCAATTACCGTTCACATGTATACTAGACAATTAAAATCAAAAGAAAACATTGGATGCAGCAGACAATGCCAGAACTTTATTCAATATTTTTAAAAGCTGCATAATAAGGATTGTAAACAGAACCAACATTCTTCATCATGTTTTCTTGATTGGTGCTTCCATGGTGTAATGGTTAGCACAACACAATTATTATTAGCGTCTTATTATTATTAGTGGTTTAGTATTTCAGCAATGCAGCACGGTGGCTTAGTGGTTAGCACGTTCGCCTAGCAAAATTAGCAAAATATACTGCTACTAAGTTAAGTGGAAGGAGATTACAATTAATAACAAATGTATTAAAAGCCCTTTGATTTCATTAATAAGCATTGCTGAGAAGACTTTAACATTCAAAATCAGGTGCTACTAAGTTTGGAAAATGAATCACTTGAATCGGTGTGCTAACCATCACATGGAACCAAACTAGAGCACATGGTCACGCATGTTGGTTCTGTTAATAATCTTTGTGTCACAACTTCTGTTTTAAAAATGAAAAAAAAAAGTCGTTGTCGGCAGAATCTGATGCCATGTTCTTTAGATATTATTAGTCTAATGTTCTAAACTGGATTATTGTTTGAGTTTTTTGCCTTTGTGAATCCAGCATTCCACCCATTACACCATAGAACCACCCAACAACAGCACAAGAACTTCGGTTCTGTTTACAATTCTTATCATACAATTTGTATTTTAAAAATGTTAAAGAAATTTTTTTAAGAAATTAAACCTGAAGTTTTTGACTGAAACTGAATAATGTAGTCAAGTTCTGCCAAAACCTGGGAGAGTACTCGGAACTTTTAAAGCTTCATGCTAACGCTCTGCCAACTGATCTATTTCAGCAGAAAACCACCAAATTTATCAAAATATTCTTCTATATAATATTAGGTTTATTACCCTTATTCGCATTAAAATGCTTCCTCATAAAGACATATTTAGACATTTTGTATCAGTAGAATCAGCAGAATGTGAATAATACACTTTTGTAGTGTCTGCCACTGTTAAATTATTATTTCTAGAGCTGCAGGAAAACATTTTTATTTAACAACTTTCATCAGAATACAATCCTAAAGTCTCTGTGCACTAAAGTATAATAACACACAACCTGCTAAACATTACATTTCTCCATATGCTGCAGAAGTTTCTTTCAGCTGATTCAATGTGGTGAACTGTTACACTCCATGTTTCCCATCAGCACAAACACAACACTTCTCATCAGGATTCTCATTATTCAGTGTTAGACAGTGAGGGCATGGTGGCCAAGTGGTAAGGCGTTGGTCTCGTAAACCAAAGATCATGGGTTCAATCCCCATTCATGCCTTTAATCAATTTATCAATAACTTAAAACACATTTAATTATCTCATGTTATTCCAAGAGATCAAATTTAGTTAAGTTAATAGGAAGCAAAATAATCTCTTAATGACATAAGATATTAAATCAATAAACTATGGTGATTAGTACATACACTGTACAAGTCATTAATGAACGTGATCCTATATTTTAATCTGACTGACTGTTTTTTTTTTCTAAACTGATCCTGTTACTGATTAAAACTTAAGTTTTGTACTTACTCTGTAACTTGTCTGCCTTTAATGAAGGTGTTTAACACTCAAGATGACAAAATGAACCTGGAAGCGCTTCGGTGTGCCTCCTGAAGCGCTGGAAGAGGTAGCTGAGGTAGGGATGCCTGGGCTTCTTTGTTTAGGTTACCCGACCCGGACCTAGATAAGGGATGGATGGATGGATGGTCTTTATTTTTTATAAACTTTAAAAGTTGTGTAACAAGAAAACTTAAAGCTATATTAGGTCTCTCACAGCCACAGTGAGAATCAAAGTCCCGGGGTTCTGTAAAACTGCTTTGATCTGATTTTGATTCTGTTTCTGTTTAAGAATTAAATCATGTTCTTACTCTGTTTGTAACTTGTCTGTTCCTCTCTGTTTTTGATCAAGCTCTTTAGAAACCTCTGCTCTGTTACTATTGAAGAATGATTTTATAAAAGCCTCATGTTCCTGCAGTCATTCATTACGGAGAACATGCCAAAGAGTTTTAGTTCAGGTTTCTTTCACAGAGCAATTTTATAATGGTGCATTGTCTCAAAGCGGCTTTACAATGTTCTAATCATGATCCCCAAAAAGAGCTAATGATGTGAACATGGATCTAAACTTATGACAGTAGAGAACAAACTGTACAACCTTCTAGATTTTATGACTCATTGAGTCGATTCACACAAAAGAGTCAGTGATTCAGCTTGCAGCCTTCAAACTTTTTATCATAAATCACTTCTTTAACTTTTTTTTTATTAAACTCAATATTATGTTAATAGTCACTTGTGTTTTATTTTCTAATAAGAATTCCTTTTGAACTCATTATTCTGTTCTAGCGTTTTCCTTAACAAAGAATCTTTGTGTCTTAAATAGTTCTACAGATCTTATATTAGTTCACTATCTAGGGTGTAAAACACAGGATGTAAAGCTGAATTTAGTGCACTTCATTATTAAATATGCATTTGTTTATCCAGGTCAAAATTTCACCTCTTTGTATACCTAAGCACTATAAATGTACATCTGTACCTACTGCCATCTTGTGGTAAAACATTGACATCTTATATTTACATTGTCACCATCAAATTCACAAAAACGTTTAAAAACAAAAAATATATTGTGCACATTTTAACTGTGCAATTTTATTACATTTTTAGTGTAACTTGAAACTAAATTATAATAAATAAAAATGTTTAATGTACAACTTGAGGGCAGTTTAAGTATAGGAATTTTAATTACTGCTGCCACCTTGTGGAATAAAACTGTAACAACCCATAAACTAAACATCACGAAAACTCAATTATTAATTTTATTGTTATTTATATGATCACTTCAGTGTTTTATTATTATTAGTTTTTTTTCTATTTCAGCAGTTTACATTGTATTTTTGAATATTAGAATTTTCTTTATTTTAACTAGTTTTTGCTGGGGTATTATTAAAAAAATTATGTGAATGTTTTTAAAAGTAAATCATCAGCAGTTTTTTTTTTACAATGTCTTGAGTTATTGGCATTAAATGTCTTGTTTACTCTCTCTGATTAATTCACATGACCTTTCAGGAACAAACCATAAAAAAAAGAGGATCAAATTGTAGATGAAGCTCATGTAACAAAATAACTCTGAATGTGAACCAGCACATGGGGATGTAGTGCAGTGGTAGAGTGCTTGGTATGCATGTAAGAGGTCCTGGGTTCAATCCCCAGCATCTCCATCAGAAGGACTAGATCTTTAATTCTGGTTCTGAAGCTTTTAGTCATTTATCAATGTTCTGTGACAGGACTCGTCAGCAAACGGGCAGGTAAATCATTTTCACCAACTAAGCCACAGCACAACGTCCAACATTAAATATTAAACATTAAAGTTAACATTAAAAAAAAGTTAACTAGAAAAAAAGTATAAGATGAGTTTAAAGCTAAAGTGTCCAGCCAAAAAAAGGAAACTCATTTCAGCCGCTTGCCTAAAGATTCTTACATCACTGATGCCTGTAATGTCTCTAGTACTGACTGGTGTTTCTTTCTGTATTCAAAATAGTACAATATTATAATAGAGCCTTAAAAAGGAAGTTGTGAGATAAACATTTTACTTTCACAAAAAAACATGGGAGATCTAGCAACTGGCCTTCATATATTTTTTTACCATTTCCTGGACTAGCTCACACAGACCAGACTATTTGAAAGCACTTTTGTCTCATGTTTTGTTTCAGATTAGTTAGAGGGGCAGAGCAGTATAAGGCACTGAATTAAGGCTCCAGTTTCTTTGAAAAATGACAACTGTTTTTTTATAAATAGTGCTCTCAAATAGTGTTTTCGTTGTGATCTAGTATCCATCCATTAACATGGAACATGGAACATAACATGGAAACTCCACCCAGAATGGAATTCAAACTGGGAATCCCTAGTGCTGAGAGGTGAGCTAGTATGAAAGACTAAAATTTTCAGGGTTTCTAAAAGAAAAATAAATGAAATTTTGCTTAAATCTTATCTTTGATGAAACTTTTAATGTGAAAGCATCTTTGTGTTTCAATAGAGCCCTTAAAAGCACTGTGTTTAATTATAGAAAATATTTCAACGTTAAAGGTTTTCATTTTTCATTATTTTAAAGAAGATATTTTAATTCCAAACACAATCACATTAGAGTAATAGTTTTTAGATCAATCGACTAATCGAAAAAAAGAATCATGAATATCGTGAATTATCAAATTTGATTGACAATCATAGACCTGAAATCTTTTTTTGCATTCTCCTAACTCTCCTAATAAACAATATCTTCACATTATATCCCACAATAAAACCAATTTAACTAGTGTTTAACTAGTAATTTAATAAAGTACTAATAAACAGTTTCCTTTAAAGTCCTAGTATTGGAGTTTTTGTCCTGATACTACGGTCCTGTAACTGCTGCCTCCAGTGATGCAGTTGTATAGTATCAGCTTTAACAGCAAAGTAAATACTTGATATGGGATGAAATTGAATCCCAGTGAAGTTAATGGAAGACAGAGTGATATGTACAGAGCACTCAGTTTTATAGAATAATATACTGTCCACTCATTTAAATCAGTCCCTCCTCTCACTACAAACTAAAAGTTTAACTCCAGCTGTTTCAGTGCACTGTTGAACTCCATCACACAATATCAGTGACAGAAGTTACCACTACCATCAGAACATGCTTCAACTTATTGTCTCAGAGCTGCTTTATAAAACCTGCATGTGAAAGTTAGGGGAGTTTGTTCAAAGATTTTTGTTGTAATTCATTTATAACAGTCAGGATAGGTGAATTGTTTAAGAGCTACTGAAGTCACGATGGGCATTAGTGACATAAGAATCTGAAAAAAATATGTTTGCTTTCTTTGGCTGGGTGTTTTAACCTTAAACTCATCTCTTTTAAAAGGAAATGAAAAAGCTTTGAGTGGCAGCGGTGGGATTTGAACCCACACCTCTGAAGAGACTGGAGCCTTAATTTAATGTTTTAAATGACATTAAAAATTACCTATTTTGATTTGAATCCACTCCTCCAAAGGGACTGGAACCTAAATCCAGGGCTTTATAATCGCTCAGTCACGCTAGCAACTATTGCAAAGACTTTTTTTTAATCAGGTAAATACCAACAAGACATGGAAATTGGAGAAAATAAATAAGATGCATAAGGGCCACTCCAAACTAGAGCAGTCATCCTTTTAAAGGAACATACAAGAGCTTAAAGTGTCAGCAGTCATAATTATTTTTATGTTAAGTTAAATAAACAGCCCTGGATTATCTTGTAAAAAAAATGTTTAGCCTTGCTCACTGTTAATATTCATCTGTATATTTTATAATGAATTTACAATAAGGTTCTACAACATTTACATGTTACACAAATTGATGCGAATGTGAAGTGGTCAGAGTGTGCATTATTGTTAATAATGTCATGGCTGAACAAGCAGCTCAGCCAATTAGATTTAAGGACCAGAACTACACATTTTTTAAAAAAGAGATAAATGAATAAAACCTTCAGAACCAGCATTAAAGATTCAAACCTTCTGAAGGAGATAATGGGGTTTGAACCTAGGATCTCTTACATGCAAAGCAAGGACTCTGCCACTGAGCTACATCCCCATGTGCTGGTTCACATATTATTTTGTTACATGAGCTTCATGTACAATTTGAACCCCTTTTTATGGTTTCTTCCTGAAAGATTGTGTGAATCAATCAGAGAGAATAAACAAGACATTTAAATAGATCTACAGTTCTTATATTAGTTTACTATATAGGGTGTGAAACACAGGACATAAAGCTGCATTTTGTGCACTTCATTATAAATATGGTTTTGTTTATCCAGTTTAAACTTTCTCTTCTTTGTATAACTAAGTGATGTAAATGCACGTCTGTACCTACTGCTATCTTGTGGTGAAAACTGCCAACATCTCACGTTTACATTTTTAATCATCAAATTTACATAAATAAAGAAACTACATGTAATAAATTTGAGGGACAGTTGATTATATAAACTTATGAAACACATAAAAATCAATTTAATCTAATGATCTACTGCCCCAAAGAAAAACACTTACATGAATTGTATCAGTCTGTGCAAGGTAATTTCAGATTTTTTTTTATTTTTAAAGCATAATCTCATTTTGAAGATATATAATTTGTAGCTCCGATCACTTCCAAATACCCCAACAAATAGCACTTACTTCAGCAAGAAAAACAGGTTAGAGCTAGACTATGCTACATAGCTACACTATGGTAGAATCCTTTTTAAAAAATAGCAGAACAGGTTTGATTCCTGGTGGAACATACACAGGTTTTTTCTGTGTGGAGTCTGAGTGTTCTGCCTGTGCACTAGTTTTTCAGTTCTATGTTCACATCTAAAGACATTCTGACACTAAACTGTTCTATTCTATGAGCATATTCTTCTTTTCTGTTCCCTGACCAGGAATTGAAACCAGGCCTTGGCGGTGATAGCACCTAATCCTAAACACTAGACCATCGGGGAGCTATACGGTGTGTGTTTTTGTTTTACGTTCATGTAGATACTTACTAAGTATGTGGACAAACAAATGGGCTTCAGTCTTATTTAATGTGCATCTATACGGCGTGTGCAGATTAGAGCATGAGGATATGAACTCAGATGTGTACTTATATAAAATGACTGATGAGTGTAACTTTTACATTTTGCTGATACTGAAATGATTTGAATGTCATTTTTTCACTTTTTTTTCACTTTTTTATACTCTTAAGTTGGGATTGATGGACCTGTGTGTAATTCATTGTTTGCATAAATGGTTTTAGCTAATGGTAAACCAAGAAAATGTTTACTAGTGCCACATGTGAGGCTTGAATTCAAGAGCTTCAGATTAAGAGACTGATGCACTACCTACTACACTAATAATAATTAGACTTACAGCCTTTTTAAAGATTGATGGTCCTGTGTATACATCATTGTTAGCATTATGGGTGTTGGCCCAAAAAAAAATGCCCAGTGTGAGGATGAGGATGTGAGGATTTTATTCTATAAAACTGAGTGCTTTGTACATATCCATTAGCTTCACTGGGATTCAGTTTCATCTCATATCAAGTATTAACTTAGCTGTTAAAGATACTATACAGCTGCACCACCGGAGGTAGCAGTTACAGGACTGTAATATCGGGACAAAATACAGTTTCAAACCGCATGAAGGAAACTGTTTATTAGTACTTTATTTAATTACTAGTTAAACACCAGTAAAATTGGTTTATTATGGGTTGTAATGTGGTGTAGGACATAGTGGCTTAGTGGTTAACACCTCTTAGCACATATAATTAAATTTGAATGCTGGATGAAATTGAGGTAATTTGGAAATACGACAAATGAACCCATTTTGAAATAAATGTTGTATTTATTTACATTGTTTCACCTGGTAAATCACATAATTTAAACAAAATTTAAAGACCATTTGAACTGAAAAATCATTTCTGAATCGAATCATGACCTCAAAAATCAGAATCGAATCGAATCGCCAAACACTGAGAGATTCGCACCCCTAGTTAACACACAGATTAAAGTGATTCAATTTCAATACTTAGTGGCACCTGAGTAATGCTTATTAATGAAATCAAAGGGCCTTTAATATATATGTTATTAATTGTAATATTCTTCCACTAAACTACATTTCAAAGCCAAAACTAATTTTAAAACCACTTTTTAAAAAATATATTTTGCTAATTCCATTTTCTGAACTTGTGCTGAAATATCTCTTTTGGGAGATGGTTAGACTGAAGATCTAAAGGTCACTGGTTCGATCCCGGGTTTTGGCATTACTAGACATCTTTTGTCTGTGCACTACATAATTAAACTACGATAAAAAAATACCTATTTTAGACAAACAACATCTAAAGAACACAGGATCTGTGTAATAATTGATTGCTTGAAAATAAAGTCAATTTAATAAAAGAGCTTGCCGTGACCCGGATTCGCTGCGGCCACAACGCAGAGTACTAACCACTATACGATCACGGCACAGCACTTTACCCTTAAAACAGTGTTTCATAGAACTAGATGTTAATGAAACAGCAGCAATATTTACCCTTTAAAGTTTTAATTTTGCCAGTTGATATTGGGGGATAAAAATTAAGCTCTCACATAGCAGGAGTGGAACTCGGTTAGACTTCTATCTGTTATGGTCGTGTGACCGGGCAAGGTGGATTCGCTACTCGGAGATACGAGCACAGACGTGAGTACAGTCTCAACCGGTTTATTTTCCAACAATAAACGTGGTGAAGACAACACACAACGCAGGATCGGTAATGCAGGGCGAGCGGTGATGAAGGTGGGAAGGCGTACAAACGGTCCAGGAGACTAGAGGAGTGCACTCGACGAAGGGAAGACAGCGGGGCGAACTGCACACACAAACACAGAGACAGCAAAACGGGCAAGGTAACAGAATCACAAGGGCTGGTAGTATCTTGGCTAGACAAGGGCTTGGCACAAGACAAACTAGCGGTGACGGAAGGGCGTGCGGGGTATATATAGCAAAACCGTGATAGTGCCCAGGTGCGCGTGATTACGGGGGCGTAAACACAGAACAAAAACCACACCACGTGACCAAAACAAACCAACCCACACCACGTGACCAAAACAACCGTGTCATTACCCCCCCCTCAACGGGTGCCTCCCGGCGCCCTAAATGGCTTGTCCGGGAAGCGACGGTGGAATTCGGCGATGAGGGACGGGTCCAGGATGGCCGCCCGGGGAACCCAGGAGCGCTCCTCCAGGCCGTAGCCCTTCCAGTCCACCAGGAACTGGATTCCCCGGCCACGGCGTCGGGAGTCCAGCAGGCGGTGAACGGTGTACGCGGGTTGTCCATCAATCAGGCGGGGGGCTGGGGCTTGGCGGGGTGGGGGGTTGAGCGGGGAGTGGACAACGGGCTTGATCAGTGAGACATGGAAGGTGGGGTGGACACGCATGGACCGGGGGAGGTGGAGGCGGACTGCTGCAGGGCCGATGATGCGGGTGATGGGGAAGGGGCCGATGAAACGGGGGCTCAGTTTGCGTGTCTCAGTTCTTAGGGGAATGTTCTTTGTGGAGAGCCAGACGAGCTGCCCCACTCTGTAGCTGGGGGCCAGGCGACGTCTGCGGTTGGCGGTGGCGACGGACGTGGCCTGGGCTTGGCGGAGCGCTAGTAGGGTGTTCTTCCACGTCCGGCGGCAACGGCGGATGTGCAGGTTTACAGAGGGTACGGAGACTTCGGCCTGGTCCTCCGGAAACAGAGGGGGTTGGTAGCCCAGGGCGACCTCGAATGGGGATCTCCCAGTGGCGGAGCTGCGTGCGGTGTTGATGGCGTATTCGACCCAAGCCAGGTTCTCGCTCCAACGCTCAGGGTGCTGGGCAGAAACGCAGCGCAGGGTGGTCTCCACCACTTGGTTGGCCTTTTCCGCTTGCCCGTTGGACTGGGGGTGGCTGCCAGAAGAGAGAGAGATCTCAGTCCCGAAGAATTTGTGGAAGGCTCTCCATACCTGGGAGATGAATTGGGGTCCCCGGTCCGAGACGATATCCAGGGGTATACCGTATATCCGGAAGACTTGTTCAAAGCATAGCTTGGCGGTTTCTAAAGCAGAAGGAAGCTTGGACAAGGCGATCAAACGTACGGATTTTGAGAAGCGGTCAATTATGGTGAGTATGACTGTATTACCCCTGGAATTCGGTAGTCCGGTGACGAAGTCCAAGGCTATGTGGGACCAGGGACGCCCAGGTATGGAGAGCGGTTGGAGTAGACCAGCGGGGGACTGATGTGAAGCCTTGTTGCGGGCGCAGGTGGTACATGCGGCGACGAACTGCCTGACATCAGCTGCCAACGAGGGCCACCAGAACCGACGCCTGATGAGATCCTCGGTGCGCGCTCCTCCTGGGTGACATGCCCAGCGGGACTCGTGGCCCCACTTGAGCACAGCAGTGCGGGCGGCAGCGGGCACGAAGGTCCGATTGGGTGGTCCCAGCCCCGGGTCCGGGTCCTTAGCCAGCTCCCGTTCCACGATTCGCCGTACCTCCCAGGAGACGCCTGCAACAAAAAGACTGGGAGGGAGAATCGTTTCAGTCTTACCCCCTTCCTCCTCGTCCGAGAAGAGGCATGACAGGACATCGGGCTTTGCGTTCCGTGTGCCGGGGCGATAAGACAGGGTGAAATTGAACCGACCAAAGAACAGGGCCCACCGAGCCTGACGGGAGTTCAGTCGTTTGGCTGACTGGATGTAGGCCAAGTTCTTATGGTCGGTCCAAACCACAAAAGGCTGAGCTGCCCCCTCCAGCCAGTGGCGCCACTCCTCCAACGCGAGCTTGACCGCCAGCAGCTCGCGGTTCCCCACGTCATAGTTCCTCTCTGCCGCCGACAACTTCCTGGAAAAGAAGGCACATGGGTGAAAGCGGCCCTCTGTCTTCTGTGAAAGGACGGCTCCCACTCCAGCGCCCGATGCGTCGACCTCCACGACGAATTGTTTGGTGGGGTCGGGTTGGACCAGGATGGGAGCGGAGGTGAAGCGGGCCTTGAGCACGTCCATGGCGTCCTGAGCCTTCTGGTTCCAGCAAAACTTCAGCTTCGTGGACGTGAGGGCGGAGAGAGGTGCGGTGATGCTGCTATAGTCTTTAATGAAGCGACGGTAGAAGTTGGCGAACCCCAGGAATCGCTGAAGTTCGGTTCTGGTGGTGGGAGTCGGCCAGTCGCTGATGGCCCTGATCTTCTGACGTGCTCGCTGGGCGTCCTGGAGAAGATGAGGATATCATCCAGGTAGACGAACGCGAATCTATCCAGGAAGTCCCGCAACACATCATTCACCAAGGACTGGAAGACGGCCGGGGCGTTCTTGAGGCCGAAGGGGACCACGCGGTACTGGTAGTGGCCGCTGGGGGTGTTGAATGCCGTCTTCCATTCATCCCCCTCCCTTATCCGGACCAGGTGGTAGGCATTCCGCAGGTCCAGCTTGGTGAAGATGGCCGCTCCCTGCAAGGACTCAAATACGGAAGATGTTAACGGCAGAGGGTATTTGTAGGGGACTGTAATGGCGTTTAGTCCCCTGTAGTCGATGCAGGGACGTAGGGAGCCGTCCTTCTTGGAGACGAAGAAGAACTCGGCCCCTACGGGGGAGGTAGAGGGCTGGATGAGTCCGGTGGCGAGACACTCCGACACGTACTTCTCCATAGCCTCTCTCTCCGGACATGACAGTGGGTAGATCCGGCTTGAAGGAAGGGGGGCCCCAGGCAGGAGGTCGATCGCGCAATCGTACGTCCTGTGGGGCGGGAGCTGGCAGGCCTTGTCCTTGCTGAAGACCTCCCCTAGGTCATGATACTCCTTGGGCACCAAGGAGAGGTCTACAGGGTCAGGGTGGTCTGGTGGCGGGGTGTTGCTAAGCGGAGCGGCGGCGAGCAGGCAAGAAGAGTGGCAATCAGTTCCCCAGGTCAATATGCGGCCGCGGGCCCAGTCTATATGGGGGTTGTGTTTCCAGAGCCAGGGGTATCCCAGGATGACGGGGGCCTCGGGAGACTGGAATACCGAGAAGCAGATTCTCTCCTGATGATTGCCCTCTAGCGCCAGCCTCGTGGGTGAGGTGCGGTGAGTGATGGGAGACAGCCGTCTTCCATCCAGCGCCAAGGTGTGGAGAGGATGCGCTAGGGGAGAAACAATCAAACCATTACGGTTAGCAAACTCCACGTCTATCAGATTCTCCTCTGCCCCAGAATCTAACAGAACGTTTACGTTCACCTGTCTCTCCCGGATGGTTAGCACCGCGGGTAGGCTGAGTCGCTGTGCTTGGGGTCTTAGTGTGGGACTTGACAGGACCCCAAGTTCTACTGCCGAGTCTGGTCTTTTAGGGCGTACCGGACAGTCACGTAGCTGGTGGTTCTCTCCACCGCAGTAGAAACACAGCCCCTGGTCTTTACGGCGGCTACGGACTTCAGGAGCCAGCGTGGAATAGACCTGGTCCCGGGCTTGGCGTTCACGGTGACGCAGGCTCATACGTCCGTCGACGCATATGGCGAGGTTTATAAGTCCCTGGAGAGCCTCAGGTCGGTCACGGGTCGCGAGTTCGTCCCGTATCCGTTCATTCAGAGCGTGGCGGAACACGCCGCGGAGCGAGCGCTCACACCATCCCGACTCCGCGGCGAGGGTCTGAAACTCAACGGCGAACTCCGCCACAGAACGAGCCCCCTGACGTACTGAGAGCAGGCGAGTCTCTATGTCCTCAGAGTAGTCAGGGCGATCGAACACAGAGCGAAACCTCTCCAGGAACGAAGCATAAGATGACCCCAGCGGAGATACTAACCCCTGTGCCGCCTCTGCCCAACTGAGTGCGCGTCCACGTAGAAGTCCGATTACGAAGGCGATCTTGTGGGCGTCCGTCGGAAAACACGTGGGGCGGATGCTGAAGTACAGCTGGCATTGGAAGAGGAATCCACGACAACGTTGGAGATCCCCCCCATAGGGTTCCGGGAGAACGGCAGTCCCGTCGGAACGTGAAGCCACCGCGGGCGGCGGGTTAGGTACCTGGCTCACCGGTGAGGTCACTGGTGCGGAAGCTGCGGGCAGCGCGGCGAGCGCAGACCGCAGCTGTAGAGATAGCTGGCTCACCAGATCAGCTAGTCCCTCCTGGCGACTGTACAGCACATCGAGCCGCGGATCATGCTGTTGTCCGGCTGGTGGTGGTAGTGCCGGCTCTGCTTCGGCAGCGCGTCGCTCCGAGGAATCCATGTGGCCAGTTTGTAATGTTATGGTCGTGTGACCGGGCGAGGTGGATTCGCTACTCGGAGATACGAGCACAGACGTGAGTACAGTCTCAAACGGTTTATTTTCCAACAATAAACGTGGTGAAGACAACACACAACGCAGGATCGGTAATGCAGGGCGAGCGGTGATGACGTAGGTGGGAAGGCGTACAAACGGTCCAGGAGACTAGAGGAGTGCACTCGACGAAGTGAAGACAGCGGGGCGAACTGCACACACAAACACAGAGACAGCAAAACGGGCAAGGTAACAGAATCACAAGGGCTGGTAGTATCTTGGCTAGACAAGGGCTTGGCACAAGATAAACTGGCGGTGACGGAAGGGCGTGCGGGGTATATATAGCAAAACCGTGATAGTGCCCAGGTGCGCGTGATTACGGGGGCGTGAACACAGAACAAAAACCACACCACGTGACCAAAACAAACCAACCCACACCACGTGACCAAAACAACCGTGTCACTATCAACTTAAATCAACTGGTATATTTTAATTTACTTGTCAGTGGAGTTAAATTAGGACAAATGCACTAAAAACTGACCATAGAGTCAGCCAGTAGTCAAAACTATAACCTTCTGATCCATAGTTAGACGTATTACCCCAGCACCAGTGACCCACACAAGTAATGGCGATTAAGTTTGGAGGAGTATTTGTTTTAATCTGATGTTGAGCGCATTTGGAAGTATAGCAGACTGTAATTCACCAAGATAACTGTAAGGAGGGTAGACATACAGACAAGAACACATACTCAAGAGCTGAGGTTTGAACCTGGAGGTTCTCAACCAAATTCAAAGACCTGACATGTCATATATTACTGTTCCAATTAAAATAAAATCAGCCCTGTTGCTGGAAGAGTTCTCAAACTAAGGATAAAGGCAGATTTTGTGTTCTTAGCAGCTTGCCACAACCCAAATTCCACCCAGGGTTGCTGAAGTCATGATGCAGAATACAAAAAATTTTGGATTACAGGACGCCATAATGCCCTTTCAAAAGTCTTTCATTGATCCGGACTTCGATGAAAGCATCATTGGTTTTCCAGGGAACCCTCCATAACTTTGCCTCCAGCAAAAAAAATAATAATTAAAGGTACATTGGAGAATGCAGGCATCGATCCTGGTACCTCTCGCATGTTAAGCAAGTGTTCTACCATTTGAGCTAACTCCCCGTTTATCCTTTAAGTTTTACTTTTCTCTTAGGTCAATAGATCGTTATAAAAAATCGATCATTAAAACTTCATTCATTCATTTTCTTTATCCTCTATTAGGGTCGCGGTGGGGTTCCCCATGCCCATCGAGGGGAGAACGTTTCGGGCGCTGGGCAGATACATTCAGGACAGGGCGCCAATCTATTGCTGGGCACACACTCACTCACACAGACTCGCACGCATACAAACTCTATATGGGGCAATTTGGAGAACTCAATTGACTGGATCCATGTTTTTGGACTGTGGGAGGAAACCGGAGAACACGGAGGAAACCCACACGGACACGGGGAGAACATGGAAACTCCACCCAGATGGGAATTCGAACCGGGAATCCCTAGTGCTGAGAGGCATACGTGCTAACCACTAAGCCACCGCGCCGCATCATTAAAACTGGAATCTAAACAGAAAATGCTCATTCTGGAACGCATGAAATACCCATCAGGCCGATTGGCTCA
This sequence comes from Corydoras sp. C115, assembly GCA_019802505.1. Lineage (NCBI taxonomy): Eukaryota > Metazoa > Chordata > Actinopteri > Siluriformes > Callichthyidae > Corydoras > Corydoras sp. C115. Next base: position 413 of record JAFMOC010001806.1, on the reverse strand, counting down.
GTTGGTTAGAGCGTGGTGCTAATAACGCCAAGGTCATAGGTTCGATCCCTGTATCGGCCATTTTTGCAACAATATTTTGTTGTTAATGGCGAACAGACTTTCTTAGGGAAATGAAAGACACCAACAACAGAATAAACACAATAACTTAAAACATTTTGAAATTGTAATCAATTCCTAATTAACAGCTGTGATTAAAACCTTCTCCACAGACAAACAGACACATAAACCGAGAAACTATAAAGAAAGTTAATCTGTGTAACAAGAAGTGTATAACACAAAAACACTTCAGTCATCGGATCTGAAATATCCAGGTTCTCATTAATTTATCTCATTTTAATTAGTGAATTATTAGACACAACTCTTCTTTTTATCAGGTGGCACAGTGGCTAAGTGGTTAGAACTAGAGCCTGTCA
>JAFMOC010001811.1:0-10510 GCA_019802505.1 Corydoras sp. C115 | reverse complement strand
GGCGGTGTTGATCTGTGGTTATGAGGCGGTGTTGATCTGAAGGCGGTGTTGATCTGTGGTTATGAGGCGGTGTTGATCTGAAGGCGGTGTTGATCTGTGGTTATGAGGCGGTGTTGATCTGAAAGCGGTGTTGATCTGAAGGCGGTGTTGATCTGTGGTTATGAGGCGGTGTTGATCTGAAGGCGGTGTTGATCTGAGGGCAGTGTTGATCTGTGGTTATGAGGCGGTGTTGATCTGAAAGCGGTGTTGATCTGAAGGCGGTGTTGATCTGTGGTTATGAGGCGGTGTTGATCTGAAGGCGGTGTTGATCTGAGGGCAGTGTTGATCTGTGGTTATGAGGCGGTGTTGATCTGAAAGCGGTGTTGATCTGAAGGCGGTGTTGATCTGTGGTTATAAGGCGGTGTTGATCTGAAGGCAGTGTTTATCTGAGGGCGGTGTTGATCTGTGGTTATAAGGCGGTGTTGATCTGAAGGCGGTGTTGATCTGAGGGCGGGGTTGATCTGAGGGTGGTGTTGATCTGAAGGCGGTGTTGATCTGTGGTTATAAGGCGGTGTTGATCTGAAGGCGGTGTTGATCTGTGGTTATGAGGCGGTGTTGATCTGAAGGCGGTGTTGATCTGAGGGCGGGGTTGATCTGAGGGTGGTGTTGATCTGAAGGCGGTGTTGATCTGTGGTTAGGCGGTGTTGATCTGAAGGCGGTGTTTCTGATGTTATCTGAGGGCGGTGTTGATCTGTGGTTATGAGGCGGTGTTGATCTGAAGGCGGTGTTGATCTGTGGTTATGAGGCGGGGTTGATCTGAAAGCGGTGTTGATCTGAAGGCGGTGTTGATCTGTGGTTATGAGGCGGTGTTGATCTGAAGGCGGTGTTGATCTGAGGGCAGTGTTGATCTGTGGTTATGAGGCGGTGTTGATCTGAAAGCGGTGTTGATCTGAAGGCGGTGTTGATCTGTGGTTATGAGGCGGTGTTGATCTGAAGGCGGTGTTGATCTGAGGGCAGTGTTGATCTGTGGTTATGAGGCGGTGTTGATCTGAAAGCGGTGTTGATCTGAAGGCGGTGTTGATCTGTGGTTATAAGGCGGTGTTGATCTGAAGGCGGTGTTTATCTGAGGGCGGTGTTGATCTGTGGTTATAAGGCGGTGTTGATCTGAAGGCGGTGTTGATCTGAGGGCGGTGTTGATCTGTGGTTATGAGGCGGTGTTGATCTGAAGGCGGTGTTGATCTGAGGGTGGTGTTGATCTGAAGGCGGTGTTGATCTGTGGTTATAAGGCGGTGTTGATCTGAAGGCGGTGTTTATCTGAGGGCGGTGTTGATCTGTGGTTATGAGGCGGTGTTGATCTGAAGGCGGTGTTGATCTGTGGTTATGAGGCGGTGTTGATCTGAAGGCGGTGTTGATCTGAGGGCGGGGTTGATCTGAGGGTGGTGTTGATCTGAAGGCGGTGTTGATCTGTGGTTATAAGGCGGTGTTGATCTGAAGGCGGTGTTGATCTGTGGTTATGAGGCGGGGTTAATCTGAAAGCGGTGTTGATCTGAAGGCGGTGTTGATCTGTGGTTATGAGGCGGTGTTGATCTGAAGGCGGTGTTGATCTGAGGGCAGTGTTGATCTGTGGTTATGAGGCGGTGTTGATCTGAAAGCGGTGTTGATCTGAAGGCGGTGTTGATCTGTGGTTATGAGGCGGTGTTTGATCTGAAGGCGGTGTTGATCTGAGGGCAGTGTTGATCTGTGGTTATGAGGCGGTGTTGATCTGAAGGCGGTGTTGATCTGTGGTTATGAGGCGGGGTTGATCTGAAAGCGGTGTTGATCTGAAGGCGGTGTTGATCTGTGGTTATGAGGCGGTGTTGATCTGAAGGCGGTGTTGATCTGAGGGCAGTGTTGATCTGTGGTTATGAGGCGGTGTTGATCTGAAAGCGGTGTTGATCTGAAGGCGGTGTTGATCTGTGGTTATGAGGCGGTGTTGATCTGAAGGCGGTGTTGATCTGAGGGCAGTGTTGATCTGTGGTTATGAGGCGGTGTTGATCTGAAAGCGGTGTTGATCTGAAGGCGGTGTTGATCTGTGGTTATAAGGCGGTGTTGATCTGAAGGCGGTGTTTATCTGAGGGCGGTGTTGATCTGTGGTTATAAGGCGGTGTTGATCTGAAGGCGGTGTTGATCTGAGGGCGGTGTTGATCTGTGGTTATGAGGCGGTGTTGATCTGAGGCGGTGTTGATCTGAGGGTGGTGTGATCTGAAGGCGGTGTTGATCTGAAGGCGGTGTTGATCTGAAGGCGGTGTTGATCTGAAGGCGGTGTTGATCTGTGGTTATGAGGTGGTGTTGATCTGAGGGCGGTGTTGATCTGTGGTTATGAGGTGGTGTTGATCTGAGGGCGGTGTTGATCTGAGGGCGGTGTTGATCTGAAGGTGGTGTTGATCTGAAGGCGGTGTTGATCTGTGGTTATAAGGCGGTGTTGATCTGAAGGCGGTGTTGATCTGTGGTTATGAGGCGGTGTTGATCTGAGGGCGGTGTTGATCTGAGGGCGGTGTTGATCTGAGGGTGGTGTTGATCTGAAGGCGGTGTTGATCTGTGGTTATAAGGCGGTGTTGATCTGAAGGCGGTGTTTATCTGAGGGCGGTGTTGATCTGTGGTTATGAGGCGGTGTTGATCTGAAGGCGGTGTTAATCTGTGGTTATGAGGCGGTGTTGATCTGAAGGCGGTGTTGATCTGAGGGCGGTGTTGATCTGTGGTTATGAGGCGGTGTTGATCTGAAGGCGGTGTTGATCTGAGGGCGGGGTTGATCTGAGGGTGGTGTTGATCTGAAGGCGGTGTTGATCTGCGGTTATAAGGCGGTGTTGATCTGAGGGCGGTGGTGATCTGAAGGCGGTGTTGATCTGAGGGCGGTGTTGATCTGAAGGCGGTGGTGATCTGAGGGCGGGGTTGATCTGAAGGCGGTGTTGATCTGAGGGCGGTGTTGATCTGAGGGCGGTGTTGATCTGAAGGCGGTGGTGAGCTGAAGGCGGTGTTGATCTGAGGGCGGTGTTGATCTGAAGGCGGTGGTGATCTGAGGGCGGGGTTGATCTGAAGGCGGTGTTGATCTGAATGCGGTGTTGATCTGTGGTTATGAGGCGGTGTTGATCTGAAGGCGGTGTTGATCTGAGGGCGGTGTTGATCTGTGGTTATGAGGCGGTGTTGATCTGAAGGCGGTGTTGATCTGAGGGCGGGGTTGATCTGAGGGTGGTGTTGATCTGAAGGCGGTGTTGATCTGCGGTTATAAGGCGGTGTTGATCTGAGGGCGGTGGTGATCTGAAGGCGGTGTTGATCTGAGGGCGGTGTTGATCTGAAGGCGGTGGTGATCTGAGGGCGGGGTTGATCTGAAGGCGGTGTTGATCTGAGGGCGGTGTTGATCTGAGGGCGGTGTTGATCTGAAGGCGGTGTTGATCTGAAGGCGGTGTTGATCTGTGGTTATGAGGTGGTGTTGATCTGAAGGCGGTGTTGATCTGAAGGCGGTGTTGATCTGAGGGCGGTGTTGATCTGAAGGCGGTGTTGATCTGAGGGCGGGGTTGATCTGAGGGCGGTGTTGATCTGAGGGCGGTGTTGATCTGAAGGCGGTGTTGATCTGTGGTTGTGAGGGTTCTCCGCTCGTTTCCGCTGTAATCACGCTGCGCAGCTCTCTGCGTGAAGCTGCTGTAATTGCAGACGGCTGCGTTCGCGGTGATTACGGCGCCGCCGACTGCGAGAGCGACGCTCCACACACTCACTGCCTTCACCCCCAAACCCACACGCAGGGTTCCGCCGCAGAACGCCAAGGGCCCACAGAACGCCAAGGGCCCACGACGGCAGTCTTAATGGAGGGGGGGGTTTGAACCCACGCCCTTCACCCTGCATCCCTCAGCTCTTTAAAGCCAGACCTTTCACTCGGTTCTCTCTGCAGTCTGCGGCACACAGAACCGAACGCTTGGTTACTTTCCTGACCTTGGTCTCCGTGCGGCGGGTGGTCCCGTCGTCCGACGTCACCACGGAGACGTGAGAGGTGGGCGTGCCCGGGTCCTCCTCGATGGTGACCGTCTCCTCCACCATCTCCTGTGGCTCCTGCATCATCGCCAGAGACGTCTGGTTGCTGGGACTCTGCTCCTGCAAAGACAAAAAAAAAGAGAAGATGGAGAAACGGCATGGAGCAGAACCCGTGTGGAGCGGAACCGGCGTGGAGCGGAACCGGTGTGGAGAAGAACCAGAACCCGCGTGATGCAATCGGCAGAAAACCAAACGGTCAGAGGAAAAGCCCGGAGCGCTCCGCCTTTAGACTTCATGAATAACACTTTTATTTTGAGCCCAAAGTCCAACGAATGTCCACCGAGGAGGACGCTGCAGAACACGACGATCAAACCTTTAATGAACGGAACGTCCCGACGCCGAGGCGGAGGACGAGGAGGACGAGCTTTTTTCCGGCGGTCAGTTTCTGATTGAAAACCGAGAGTGGCCTCCGTGAGGCCGATTGTTCCGCCGGTTCCCGCGTCTTCACGTGGGGCGTCTCCGGGGGGAGGACGTCAGGAGGACACTGTGTTTCATCTCAGGGAGTTTTAATTGCTCACACGAAGCCCGTCGTGGGCGAGACGCGAGTGCCGGAGAACCGCGAGCGCCGGAGAACCGCGAGCGCCGGAGAGCCGCCGGCTTCCTAAAAGCGCCGCCGCGCCGTAATCACACTTTCATTAACTCGCCAAAAACCCGCTGAGGCGGCGCCGCGTTTATACACGCTTCCATCGTCCCGCCGAAGACGCCGAGTATCACCACCTCAAAGACGCTCCCGCCATTTTCAGGGCAGAGTTTCGGAGGGCCGGGGGGGGGGGGGGGGGGGGGGAGAGGGTGTTGGTTCCTCACCTTTCGGATGGAGTGTGGCCCTGTCAGCGACGACCAGGTCGCGGGACACGGAACGCTGAACCCGGCGCGCCGTCAGGAACCGCGGGGTGGTGAACGAGGACGGGTCAGAACGAGGGCGGGTCAGAACGAGGACGGGTTGTCCGAACGAGGGCGGGTCCGAACGAGGACGGGTCAGAACGAGGGCGGGTCAGAACGAGGACGGGTCCGAGCGAGGGCGGGTCCGAACGAGGGCGGGTCCGAACGAGGACGGGTCAGAACGAGGACGGGTCCGAACGAGGGCGGGTCCGAACGAGGACGGGTCCGAACGAGGACAGGTCCGAGCGAGGACGGGTCAGAACGAGGACGGGTCCGAACGAGGACGGGTCAGAACGAGGACGGGTCCGAGCGAGGGCGGGTCCTCGTTCGGACCGTCCTCGTTCTGACCCGTCCTCGCTCGGACCTGTCCTCGTTCGGACCCGTCCTCGTTCGGACCCGCCCTCGTTCGGACCCGTCCTCGTTCTGACCCGTCCTCGTTCGGACCCGCCCTCGTTCGGACCCGCCCTCGCTCGGACCCGTCCTCGTTCTGACCCGCCCTCGTTCTGACCCGTCCTCGTTCGGACCCGCCCTCGTTCGGACCCGTCCTCGTTCTGACCCGCCCTCGTTCTGACCCGTCCTCGTTCACCACCGCGGTTCCTGACGGCGCGCCGGGTTCAGCGTTCCGTGTCCCGCGACCTGGTCGTCGCTGACAGGGCCACACTCCATCCGAAAGGTGAGGAACCAACACGCCTCCCCCCACCCCCCCCCCCCCCCGGCCCTCCGAAACTCTGCCCTGAAAATGGCGGGAGCGTCTTTGAGGTGGTGATACTCGGCGTCTTCGGCGGGACGATGGAAGCGTGTATAAACGCGGCGCCGCCTCAGCGGGTTTTTGGCGAGTTAATGAAAGTGTGATTACGGCGCGGCGGCGCTTTTAGGAAGCCGGCGGCTCTCCGGCGCTCGCGGTTCTCCGGCGCTCGCGGTTCTCCGGCGCTCGCGTCTCGCCCACGACGGGCTTCGTGTGAGCAATTAAAACTCCCTGAGATGAAACACAGTGTCCTCCTGACGTCCTCCCCCCGGAGACGCCCCACGTGAAGACGCGGGAACCGGCGGAACAATCGGCCTCACGGAGGCCACTCTCGGTTTTCAATCAGAAACTGACCGCCGGAAAAAAGCTCGTCCTCCTCGTCCTCCGTCTCGGCGTCGGGACGTTCCGTTCATTAAAGGTTGATCGTCGTGTTCTGCAGCGTCCTCCGGGTGGACATTCGTTGACTTTGGCTCAAAATAAAAGTGTTATTCATGAAGTCTAAAGGCGGAGCGCTCCGGGCTTTTCCTCTGACCGTTTGGTTTTCTGCCGATTGCATCACGCGGGTTCTGGTTCTTCTCCACGCCGGTTCCGCTCCACGCCGGTTCCGCTCCACACGGGTTCTGCTCCATGCCGTTTCTCCATCTTCTCTTTTTTTTGTCTTTGCAGGAGCAGAGTCCCAGCAACCAGACGTCTCTGGCGATGATGCAGGAGCCACAGGAGATGGTGGAGGAGACGGTCACCATCGAGGAGGACCCGGGCACGCCCACCTCTCACGTCTCCGTGGTGACGTCGGACGACGGGACCACCCGCCGCACGGAGACCAAGGTCAGGAAAGTAACCAAGCGTTCGGTTCTGTGTGCCGCAGACTGCAGAGAGAACCGAGTGAAAGGTCTGGCTTTAAAGAGCTGAGGGATGCAGGGTGAAGGGCGTGGGTTCAAACCCCCTCTCCATTAAGACTGCGGTCGTGGGCCCTTGGCGTTCTGTGGGCCCTTGGCGTTCTGCGGCGGAACCCTGCGTGTGGGTTTGGGGGTGAAGGCAGTGAGTGTGTGGAGCATTGCTCTCGCAGTCGGCGGCGCCGTAATCACCGCGAACGCAGCCGTCTGCAATTACAGCAGCTTCACGCAGAGAGCTGCGCAGCGTGATTACAGCGGAAACGAGCGGAGAACCCTCACAACCACAGATCAACACCGCCTTCAGATCAACACCGCCCTCAGATCAACACCGCCCTCAGATCAACCCCGCCCTCAGATCAACACCGCCCTCAGATCAACACCGCCCTCAGATCAACACCGCCTTCAGATCAACACCGCCTTCAGATCAACACCACCTCATAACCACAGATCAACACCGCCTTCAGATCAACACCGCCTTCAGATCAACACCGCCCTCAGATCAACACCGCCCTCAGATCAACACCGCCTTCAGATCAACACCGCCCTCAGATCAACACCGCCTTCAGATCAACACCGCCCTCAGATCAACACCGCCTTCAGATCAACACCGCCCTCAGATCAACACCGCCTTATAACCACAGATCAACACCGCCTTCAGATCAACACCACCTTCAGATCAACACCGCCCTCAGATCAACACCGCCTTCAGATCAACACCGCCTCATAACCACAGATCAACACCGCCCTCAGATCAACACCGCCCTCAGATCAACACCGCCTCATAACCACAGATCAACACCGCATTCAGATCAACACCGCCTTCAGATCAACCCCGCCCTCAGATCAACACCGCCTTCAGATCAACACCGCCCTCAGATCAACACCGCCTTCAGATCAACACCGCCTTCAGATCAACACCGCCCTCAGATCAACACCGCCCTCAGATCAACACCGCCTTCAGATCAACCCCGCCCTCAGATCACCACCGCCTTCAGATCAACACCGCCCTCAGATCAACACCGCCTTCAGATCACCACCGCCCTCAGATCAACACCGCCTTATAACCGCAGATCAACACCGCCTTCAGATCAACACCACCCTCAGATCAACCCCGCCCTCAGATCAACACCGCCTTCAGATCAACACCGCCTCATAACCACAGATCAACACCGCCCTCAGATCAACACCGCCTTCAGATCAACACCGCCTCATAACCACAGATTAACACCGCCTTCAGATCAACACCGCCTCATAACCACAGATCAACACCGCCCTCAGATAAACACCGCCTTCAGATCAACACCGCCTTATAACCACAGATCAACACCGCCTTCAGATCAACACCACCCTCAGATCAACCCCGCCCTCAGATCAACACCGCCTTCAGATCAACACCGCCTCATAACCACAGATCAACACCGCCTTCAGATCAACACCGCCTTATAACCACAGATCAACACCGCCTTCAGATCAACACCACCCTCAGATCAACCCCGCCCTCAGATCAACACCGCCTTCAGATCAACACCGCCTCATAACCACAGATCAACACCGCCTTCAGATCAACACCGCCTCATAACCACAGATCAACACCGCCCTCAGATAAACACCGCCTTCAGATCAACACCGCCTTATAACCACAGATCAACACCGCCTTCAGATCAACACCACCCTCAGATCAACACCGCCTTCAGATCAACACCGCCTCATAACCACAGATCAACACCGCCCTCAGATCAACACCGCCTTCAGATCAACACCGCCTTATAACCACAGATCAACACCGCCCTCAGATAAACACCGCCTTCAGATCAACACCGCCTTATAACCACAGATCAACACCGCCTTCAGATCAACACCGCTTTCAGATCAACACCGCCTCATAACCACAGATCAACACTGCCCTCAGATCAACACCGCCTTCAGATCAACACCGCCTCATAACCACAGATCAACACCGCCTTCAGATCAACACCGCTTTCAGATCAACACCGCCTCATAACCACAGATCAACACTGCCCTCAGATCAACACCGCCTTCAGATCAACACCGCCTCATAACCACAGATCAACACCGCCTTCAGATCAACACCGCTTTCAGATCAACCCCGCCTCATAACCACAGATCAACACCGCCTTCAGATCAACACCGCCTCATAACCACAGATCAACACTGCCCTCAGATCAACACCGCCTTCAGATCAACACCGCCTCATAACCACAGATCAACACCGCCTTCAGATCAACACCGCTTTCAGATCAACACCGCCTCATAACCACAGATCAACACTGCCCTCAGATCAACACCGCCTTCAGATCAACACCGCCTCATAACCACAGATCAACACCGCCTTCAGATCAACACCGCTTTCAGATTAACCCCGCCTCATAACCACAGATCAACACCGCCTTCAGATCAACACCGCCTTATAACCACAGATCAACACCGCCTTCAGATCAACACCACCCTCAGATCAACCCCGCCCTCAGATCAACACCGCCTTCAGATCAACACCGCCTCATAACCACAGATCAACACCGCCTTCAGATCAACACCGCCTCATAACCACAGATCAACACCGCCCTCAGATAAACACCGCCTTCAGATCAACACCGCCTTATAACCACAGATCAACACCGCCTTCAGATCAACACCACCCTCAGATCAACACGCCTTCAGATCAACACCGCCTCATAACCACAGATCAACACCGCCCTCAGATCAACACCGCCTTCAGATCAACACCGCCTTATAACCACAGATCAACACCGCCCTCAGATAAACACCGCCTTCAGATCAACACCGCCTCATAACCACAGATCAACACCGCCTTCAGATCAACACCGCTTTCAGATCAACACCGCCTCATAACCACAGATCAACACTGCCCTCAGATCAACACCGCCTTCAGATCAACACCGCCTCATAACCAGAGATCAACACCGCCTTCAGATAAACACCGCTTCAGATCAGACACCGCCTCAAACCACAGATCCGCCCTCAGATCAACACCGCCTTCAGATCAACACCGCCTCATAACCACAGATCACCGCCTTCAGATCAACACCGCTTTCAGATCAACCCCGCCTCATAACCACAGATCAACACCGCCTTCAGATCAACACCGCCTCATAACCACAGATCAACACCGCCCTCAATAAACACCGCCTTCAGATCATCAATCAACCGCCTTTTAACAGATCAACCCGCCTTCACACCACCCTCCAGATCAACACCGCCTTCAGATCAACACCGCCTTCAGATCAACACCGCCTCATAACCACAGATCAACACCGCCTTCAGATCAACACCGCCTTATAACCACAGATCAACACCGCCTTCAGATCAACACACCCTCAGATCAACCCCGCCCTCAGATCAACACCGCCTTCAGATCAACACCGCCTTATAACCACAGATCAACACCGCCCTCAGATAAACACCGCCTTACACCAGATCAACACCGCCTTCATAACCACAGATCAACACCGCCTCAGATCAACACCGCTTTCAGATCAACACCGCCTCCATAACCACAGATCAACACTGCCCTCAGATCAACACCGCCTTCAGATCAACACCGCCTCATAACCACAGATCAACACCGCCTTCAGATCAACACCGCTTTCAGATCAACACCGCCTCATAACCACAGATCAAACACTGAGATCAACACCGCCTTCAGATCAACACCGCCCTCATAACCACAGATCAACACCGCCTTCAGATCAACACCGCTTTCAGATCAACACACCTCATAACCACAGATCAACACCGCCTTCAGATCAAACACCGCTTCCAGATCAACACCGCCTCATAACACAGATCAACACCGCCTTCAGATCAAACACCGCCTCATAACCACAGATCAACACCGCCTTCCATCTAGATCAACACCGCCCTCAGGGCCTCATAACACAGATCAACACCGCCTTATAACCACAGATCAACA
>JAFMOC010001810.1:0-17428 GCA_019802505.1 Corydoras sp. C115 | reverse complement strand
ACTCTCTGTGAAACTTGGCTAGCTCAGTCTGTAGTGCCTGATCCTCTTTGCCTCAGAGTCTTGTGTTCAATCCAGTTCTTTCTCCTCTTTACTTTGTTAGTATCAATCATGTAGTACAGTTTTTTTTAATATTTAATAAATGTTTCCGCTACATCCATGTTTTAACTAATCAGCCATCTAAGTCTTTGTTCAAGTAGAAAAACATAAATAACTATAAAAAAAGCTAACTGCTGTATGAGGACATTCTTAGTATGTACTTAGTATATAACTAATACTTAGTTAATGTGAATACTTTCACATTCATAGTACATGAATGTGAAACAATAACACATCCACATATACATATCTCCCTGGTGGTCTAGTGGTTAGGATTTGGCGCTCTCACTGCCACGGCCCGGTTCAATTCCCGGTCAGGGAAGAGTAAAGCTTTTGTGAAGAATGTCACAATGTCGTTAGATGTGGGAGGAAACCAGAGACCCAAATAAAAGAGCTCACAGACACAGAGAGAACCCCACCTGAAATCAAACCTGTCATGTTGTTTCAAGAGAGGGTTCAACTATAGTTTAAAACTCTAATATAGCTCTATTCTGTTTTTCTTGCTGTGATAAGTGATATTTTTTGGGGGGTAGTTTAAAGTGACTTGAGCTCCAGATGATCTGTTTTCACAATAAAATTGATTATAATAATAAAAAAAAACACCCTAAACACTTCAAATAGGAACACTGATTGATACATTGCATGTAAGTGCTTTTCTTTGGGGCATTATCAGACTTTGAATATAATTAGTTTCTTTTGTTCTCTAAAGCATCTCTGAACCTTGCATCAACAGCAGACAACAATAATTATATTTAACAGCAACATTTAGTGATTTTCTGAGCACTAGAATTATACTTTACAATTCAAACAAAAAAATTACTTGCACTTTAGAATAGATTTAAAGGTGAAGAGACTTTTTGGGGGATCTGTTAGTTATTTATCTTCAGATTTACTGATTCACTGAGAGTCGATTCACATGAACACTGAGTTCAACTAACAGTAACCTACTATTTTCTTTAATTACAGCTTTAACTTTTTATTTTAAACTTTATTTTTGCTAAATTAATGGACTTTGTGTCTTGTTTATCATAAAATAATGAATATGTTTATATTGTAGTGTATAAATAATTCCTCTTAAACCAATTTATTCTGTACTAACACTTTGTTTACGACATTCTTTTTTCTAAAACCTATCTACAGTCTTGCATTAGTGCAATATCTAGTGTGTGAAACAAAGATATATGACTGCTGCCCTCTTGTGGTAAGAAATTACATTTACATTTCACCATCTAATTATGAATGTGTTAAAAATTAAATAAATGACATTAATTAAAACGTACATAAATACTATGCACTGTGTAACAACATAAACAACAACTTATAATATTATATAATAATATAATAATATTATAATATAATATAATAATAATATTATATTAATAATAATTAATATAATAATATTATAAACATATGTTTTAAAAATAAACTCCACCTCTAAATTAAATTCAAATGAGGGTGGCATGTTGGATTAGTGGCATGTGTCTCAGCGCTAGGGATTCGCAATCTGGGTGAAGTTTCCATGTTCTCCCTCTGTCCATGTGGGTTTCCTCCCACAGTCCAAAAACATGGATCAAGGTCAAGTGACCCATGTGAATGTGTTCCCAGTAATAGATTGGCGCCTTGTTCTGGGTGTATCTGCCTAGCACCCGAAACGTTCTCCTTGGATGGGCATGGGGAACCCCCCGTGACCCTAATATAGGATAAAGCGGAAGATACCGGATGGATGGAAATCCAATGACTCGGAATCTGCAATAACACATTTCACATGTAACAAGCTCTTAGTTTTATAATCTCTGTTTCAATAGCGACTAATTTGATGTTTTTCAAAATGTAGGATTCATTTAAAAGTCAATATAATTTCATACATAAACTATATGAGTTTATTGTGAAACACTTTTAGACTATATCATTTCAAAATCATCACTCTGTCCTGGATTACATGAAGATATAAAAGGTTTAAAGTCTGCTTTTGTAGACTGGATTTAAAGTTTATTTTTAAAAGAGACAAATAATTTATTTCTCAGACATTATGGTAATATTTCTGTTCAATAGTTTAAACCAATCAGGGAAGACTTTATAAAAAAAAACTTTGTAATGCTGTTATTTACATTTCAAATTATAAAATGTTTGAAGAATTTATTATTTCAAAGTATTATTCTGATTTGTGCATTAAATGTCATTCTAAAAACAAAATAAGTGAAAACACAAATAAAAACATTCACTTAAATTAAAAAAAAATACACCAACAAAAATATTTAAAATAAAGAAAAATCTAAACAGCTAAAAATACAATGCAAACTGCTGTAATAGTAAAAACATTATAATAATAAAACACTAAAGTGATCAAATAAATAAAGAAAATAATAATTGCGTTATTATAATAGTGTTTAGTTTATTACAGTTTTATTCCACAAGGTGGCAGCAGTCAGTAAAATTCCTCTTCTTAAAGTCCTCCTCGTTGTGAGATTAAATGGATTTTTGTGTTTCATAATGTTATATAATTAACTGTCCCTCAAGTTACACTGTGCACATTTTATTACATTTAGATTAATTAACTTTTAATATGAATTTAGCCTTTTAAGCATTTATGTCAATTTGATGGTAAAAATGTAAAAATGCGGCAATTTTCACCACAAGATAGCAGTAGTACAGATGTACATTTACAGCACATGGTTATACAAAGAAGAGAAAGTTCGAACTGGATAAACAAATGCATATTTAATAATGAAGTGCACTAAATGCAGCTTTACTTTCTGTGTTTTACACGAATAATCTCAGATATTTAAAAAAGTTTTAAAGTTAATGATAAAGTGATTAAAGGCATGAATGGGGATCAAACCCATGATCTTTGGTTTACAAGACCAACGCCTTACCAATTGGCCACCATGCCCTCACTGTAAGGCACTTAATAATGAGAATCCTGATGAGAAATGTTATGTTTGTGCTGATGGGAAACATGGAGTGTAACAGTTCACCACATTGAATCAGCTGAAAGAAACTTCTGCAGCATAGTGAGAATTCTATCAGGTTGTGTTTTATTATACTTTAGTGCACAGAGACTTTAGGATTTTATTCAGATGGAAGTTTAGGGTGAGTCATTAGTAAGAGCTTTTACATGAAAAGTACAGATGAAGCATCAGTACAGAAGTACAGAATTAAAGTACAGAAGTACAGAAGTACAGAATTAAACCTATGAAGCATTTAATAACCAAATAAAATAAATTTCTTCATTTCTGCTGATATTTCTATTTTTCTTTAACTACTTCAACATCCTGCTTCCATATGTATTTATATTGAAGGTCTCATTGTGTACTTTTGTTTTTGCTGAGTCTTTAAAGCAGATTTATTTCAATGTCTTGTTTAAATAAAGTTAATTAAGATAATACAGACCTCAAACACACAGGAATGAGATTATGAGATAATCAGCTGTAATAAACATATGTGTAGAGCTGATCAGAAATTTAAACCAGGTACCTCTCACACACTAAACAAAGATCATCCCCCGAAATGAAATCACAACAGGACTTTTATTTCTTTTAATTATCTTTAATGTAAATAAGTTAAAATAATTAAGGTGAAATATTTTCAGAAAGTGCAGAATTTGACTGGTTGGTTGTTGGATTTGATTAATGTAAAAAAAAAACATGACTTTTTACTGTCTAAAGAAATTCTTCTGTTGTGCTGCATTTTATAACCAAACACAGTTTAACCTTAACAACTTAACTAAATGAACAGGTTACCAGGTTTCTGACCATGCGATGTCAGAAAGGCCAAGCAGTTTATCACTGATGATGTCAAGTGAAACGTTCAGGTTTTAGAGGAGAAAACACTAATGTAAATAAAGTTTCACATTTCTACCGATCATGCTTTTTAAATGTATTTATAATGTATTATAAATAGCTAAAGGTCTCAGTGAAGAATCTTGCACACTACAGACTCCCTACATTTTTAATTTTTAAATAGTTGTTATTTTATTTTTAAAGGGTTATGGAAGTGGCATTGTCCCCACAGAACATGATTAAGTTACACAATGAGGACTGTCAAGCAAAAATGAAGGAAGTAAAAGTTTTAGTTATGTCCAAGTGTTTAAGGTGATGGGTTTGAGATCCAATGAGGTTTCTGTTTGCAGGTTTGAACTCTACTGACTATGAACTTGTTTGATGTTCATTGTAGAAGTTGGTGGTCTTTTTGAAGGGTTATGGAAATGACAGTCCTTACATTTTAAAGGGTCATGAAAGTAGCGTAGTACCCGAGGAACATGAGTCAGTGACACAGTGTGGACTGTCAAGTGAAAGTGAAGAAAAGATCCACCAGCACTCTAGTCATGGGAGAGTGGTAAGGACATTGAACCTGAAATCTATTGGGGTCTTCCTGTGCAGGGTTACATTTTTCTGGCTAAAAGTTCACTATGGTTCCAATTTGGAAGTGGGTAATCTTACTGAAGATCATGGAAGTGACCTTGTATCCATAGAAAATGAGTCATTTACAGATTGATGCGATGCACCAGAAAGCCATTGACTCACTACATTTTCAGTTATTAAAAATTTGGATTATGGAAGAGTCATTGTCCCCACAGAACATGATTAAGTTACACAGCGAGGAGCGTCAAGTGAAAATGAAGGAAGCTACTGTCCTTGTGGTAGTCATGAGTGGTTAAGGCGATGAAATTGTAATCAGTTGGCACCTCCCTATATCGGTTTGAATCCTCCGTACTACGAATTTACTAGATGTTCAAATTGAAAGTGCACCTTTTGAAGGGTTATGGAAGTGACAGTCCATCTCTTTTAAAGGTTAATGGAAGTAGCGTAGCCCCCAAAGGAACTGAGTCAGTTACACAGTGAGGACCGTCACAAGAAAATAAAGGAGAACCAAGTTCCGTGGTAGTCATGGCCGAGTGGTTAAGGCGATGGACTCGAAATCCATTGGGGTCTCCCTGTGCAGGTTCAAGTCCTGCTGACTGTGAACTCACCAAAATGTTAATTTGAGTGAGTGAGATTTTTTTGAAGGGTTAATAAAGTTGTGTTGTACCTAAAAACATCGATCCATCCATTATCTTTTGCTTTTTCCTCTATTAGGCTCGCTAGGGGGTTCCCCATGCCCATCCAGGGGAGGAGGTCTCTGGCGCTGGGCAGATACACCCAGGACAGGACGCCAATCTATCACTGGGCACACAGACACACTCTACATGGGGCAATTTGGAGAATTCAATTGACTTGGTCCATGTCTTTGGACTGTGGGAGGAAACCGGAGAAGCCGGAGGAAATCCACATGGACACGGGGAGAAAATGGAAACTCCACCCAGATTGGGATTCGAACCGGGAATCCCCCGAATGTGCTAACCACTAAGTCAACGTGCCGCCCACCCAAAAAGCATGAGTCTCTAAAACAGTGAAGACAACTAAGTGAAAATAAAGGAAAGCACGTCTTAGTCAAGGCCGAGTGGTAAAGGCTTGATATCCATTGTGATTTCCTCCCACGGATTCAAATCCTGCTGATTATGATCTCACTGTATTTTCAATTTTAAAGCTAGTAATCTTTTTAAAGGGTTATAGAAGTGACGTTGTCCTGACAGAACATGATTAAACTCATGCACTTCAGTGTACAAGATCATCTTCTTACCATCACACATCATTCATTTCTTCATTCAGCAGAGAGTAAATGAATAAACATCCAGAATGTTTCTACCTCTTCTTCTGGTATTTCTACATGTCTTTATCTAAGACTCAGGCTCCGACCCCTCATTTCTGCTTCCATATATAATTGTGCTGAATATCTCATTGTGTATGTTTTTGTTTGTGTTGTGCATTTTAAAAGTAGATCTATTTCACTGCGTTATTTAATAAAATTAATTAAGATTTGACTTTGTCTCTTTGTCCTAGGCACCTGTTACATAGGATTATCAGGCTTTTATGTAATTAAACAGTATTAAATTATAAAAATCTCAAATAGAATATATTGTGAAATTATGTGATGAAGTGTAGAGATAAAAAATGTCAAAGGGCAGGGTGTTGACTAGTTTCTGCAAATAATTTAAATATATTTTAATCTAAATACATTATTTAAGAATCACTCTGTACCTCCAAACTCTCATCCAATGAACTACACTTCTGGATTCCTCTGAGAGAAAATAACAAAAACAATGATAATATGCATCAAGAGATGAAGTTTCTAACATTTATTACAGGATTTACTTCACTTACAATTTCAGCACATCATACATCATCTAAGTAATAACAGCAACATAAAATAAACTAATAATACTACAGTATAATTGATGATTCACTACATGAGTATTTCATTAAAACAATAAGACACAAGAGGGCGTGCATTACACAGGGCGTTGAGACATAAATAAAACGAGTAGTTTCGGTCGTTGTCTGAGTCGTTTGTCCAGCCATGACATAATTGATAATAATACACACGTTCAGTATTATAAAGAAATGTTAATTTATCCTCAATCACTACTATAGTATCATATATATTAGTGGCTTTCAGAGTAAAAACATCCCTGTTGTTTAATTGACTGTAGCTACTTATATGAATAAATGTAAAAAGTTCAGAACTTTACTTTGTGTCATTAAATCATCAAGAGTGTAAAATGGCAATATGTAACACAACAGCACAACTCAGTGTTATCCTGAGTACGGGGTTACTGATTCAGTTCTGACAATGTACTGGTACATTATTGAACTGTCTCCTTGACTAAAGCGTCTTTCAAACAATGATCAATACAGGAATATGGTTTCTCTCATGTGTGAATGTGCTGATGACGTTTTAGATTACCCTGTTCAGTAAAACTCTTCCCACACTGTGAACAAGAATATGGTTTCTCTCCTGTGTGGATGCGCTGGTGAAGTTTTAGAGTACTCTGCACAGTAAAACTTTTCCCACACTGTGAGCAGAAATATGGTTTCTCTCCTGTGTGAATGCGCTGGTGAATATTTAGAGTACCCTGTTTAGAAAAACTCTTCCCACACTGTGAACAAGAATATGGTTTCTCTCCTGTGTGAATGCGCTGGTGAATATTTAGAGTACCCTGTTTAGAAAAACTCTTCCCACACTGTGAGCAGGAATATGGTTTCTCTCCTGTGTGAATGCGCTGGTGACTTTTTAGATTACTCTTCACAGTAAAACTCTTCCCACACTGTGAGCAGGAATATGGTTTCTCTCCTGTGTGAATGCGCTGATGACTTTTTAGAGTACTTTTCACAGTAAAACTCTTCCCACACTGTGAGCAGGAATATGGTTTCTCTCCTGTGTGAATACGCTGATGACTTTTTAGATGACTCCACTGAGTAAAATTCTTCCCACACTGTGCGCAGGAATATGGTTTCTCCCCTGTGTGAATGCGCTGATGTGTTTTAAGACCAGATTGAGTTGTAAAGATTTTTCCACACTGCACACAGAAAGAGTTTTTTGCTTTGATGGACATACACTGGTGTTTTTTGAGTTCAGTCATTTTGGTAAAAGTTTCATCACAACTTAAGCAGTTATTTTTCTTCTTGGTCATGTCTTTGTGATGATGCAGCGAGGTCATGTAGGGTTCTGCTTCTGTTTAAAAAACAATTTGTGAGAGTCAGACAACTAATTCAGTAATTAAACATGTAAACAATATATGAAAATAACAAACAAAGTCCTTGGTTTGTATAACTGGGACTGTAACTGCCTACTTGAGCAGTTTATATTTTTAATTGTATTTTATGTTTCCTGCCTATTGACATGAAGCCATAAGCTCTCTTTAATATTTAACGCAGCCAATGAGTTCTTACGGTTGGGTGTAAGGTTATGTACAAAGTTAAGGTACAAACTCAAGAATAAACCTAATCAATTTTGGCAAGAATATTTCTGCTGGCAACTTTAAATCAGAGAGAGCTACACTAAGAACTCAATGCTTCAGGAAACAGCATAGTAAGAACTCAATGCTTCAGGAAACAGCATAGTAAGAACAGCACAAGAGGCTAGTGGTTTGTAGTAGCCAAGAAGATAGAAGATGACAAATGGTGATAATGAGTGTGCTGATGTGAGTAGTGAGCAGAGCCGCACGCTCATAGAGTCAAGATTAAGTGTCAAGGATGAGCCACAGTCCCATTCTAACATGCATTCACAAGCAACTAATTGTCCAAAAGGTCATGACTCAATTCCTCTACAAGAGACCAAAGAGTCTGCAAGATGACGGAGAAGGGTCAAGAACCGTACGACGCGCAAGTAAGTAGAATTGAACGTCATTTCAGTGTGTGCTACAAGAAGTGGAAGGAAGTCATAAAAACAGTCAACCAAGTACTAAGTGGACAGCTTTGGACTGCAAACCTTTTTCTAATGGTCTTGTCGAGAAAGTATAAATATTATTCATAACTTTGTCCTCATTAGGTAACGTCAGTCCGTCAAGTCTAAGTTATTAAATGTCAAATCTGTTAAGGTCGAAAGACCGGAGCGAGTTGGATTCGCTACCTGGAACGAACTCAGTCTGGAGCGGAGATACAACAATACAGTTTATTGGTTATTCCTCACAACAGTTGTGGAGCGGCGTTAGGATGTGTTCACGCTTGCGGGAAAACACGGAGCGCTGAGCGGCGGTGTGACGTAGTAGCGCAGGGAGACGACGTCAGCGGCCGTGTTCCAAACCGCGGCTCCAACAGACTGAAGTGAGGCTAGGCAGGTTGTAGCAGCGGCACGCGGTCTGTACACACAAGCACAAGACAGAAACAGTACGAGGCACACAAAACATAAACAGCAAGGAAGCAAGACGAGGCGTAACGTGGATAGGGGCCAAAGAGGACGTGACGTGACACTAGGAACACACAAGCACAAGACAGGAACAGTACGAGGCACACAAAACATAAACAGCAAGGAAGCAAGATGAGGCGTAACGTGGATAGGGGCCAAAGAGGACGTGACGTGACACTAGGAACACACAAGACCCATTGGCGACGAGAGACGGGACGGCGTGCCTAATATAGGGGACGTGATTAACACCAGGTGAACACAATTACGAAGCGTGACCCGAACACACCCACACCACGTGACAACACATAACAAAATCTTCATCCGTCATTAAATAAAAATGGTGTTCTGTCTATTTTATGCCTCATAATTAAAAATATTTTAATAAGCTATTAACTATATTCAACAACAGTTAAACCACACTACAACCAATTCAAATACCACACACAACTGTGTATTAACAGCAATAAATTCTTCACACCCCCTACCTCTACACTCCTGTGACCTCTTAAACAGACACACACAGACCCAGAACCTATGAGAAATATGTTTAATTTTCAACATTAAATTACCTATTTAATTTAGAATTGTCAAGCAAGTTATTTATTTATTTACCTTTTACCCTATTTTAATTATTTTAAACCCTAAATGCCATTAATTAATTTGTGTAGCATGTGATTTGACCTTTTTTGACCTTTTGATTTGGCTATTTAAACAGTTGCTCATAGACAAACAGACTGATGGAGCGGTGAAATGGACAGCTCTCTGATCCTAAGATACTGTCCATATTAATTCCATAGCGTCGGCGTCTCCCTGATCTGGGCAGATCTGGGATCAACAGACCCTCACCCATCTATTGGCCGAGCACGCCCTCTCTTTTCGCTTGGAATTCTCACACTCCATCATCACGTATTTTCAGAGCATACTGTGACTCCAAGCCTTGACATGTTCACCATTTATCAACTCAGCAAATGCTTTAATGAAGCATTAAACATTTTTGTCTTTCACACATTATTATTAAGCTGAAATTTTGCTTTTATCTTTAATTTATTCTAAATCACTGTTTCTTAACTTAATATTATAATAATATTTTACTCTCACTAACTTCTACCATGCCCAGTGATAGGTTGGTGCCCTGTCCTGGGTTTAACTGCCCAGCGCCCGAGACGTTCTCCCCTGGATGTTGATGGGGAACCCCACCGCGACCCTAATAGAGGATAAAGCGGGAGATAACGAATGAATGAATAACTTCTACCATAACTTATTTATTTTATTTAGTAATTTACTCATTTGCCTTTTGGTTATGCTAGTTTTCATTTCAAAATTTTATCATTTTCACCTAGAATATACGCTGAGAAAAGTGTACAGTAGAAAATAATGTTAATTTTTTCACTCGTCACATCATACACTTAGTCTTAATCCACACAAACCCTCAGAAGTAAACAGAATAATGTTATAACCCTCTATAACACTAATTCAGACCAGACTGGTCACAGAAATTATTTAAGCTATTCTCAGAAATCTGAGGTTTCCAATTTCAGAAATACCCTTTGAATATGAGGAGTGTCGACTGTTGAGCTTGTCAGTCTCAGGGTACAGTCATTATTAACAGTAATGGGTGTCGGTGTCGAAAACATCACATTTGGTAAATCATCTGTATTTCCTATTTGAAATATCATTCCTTTTCCATACAACTTTTTTTGCATTTAATATTGCCAACAAGTCTCTACCCATTAAATTTACTGGACAATTTGGTGCGTTTAATTATTGATGTTTTAATGTTCTACCTCCAATATTAGTATCAACCAATAATGTAGTCTTTTGTCCTCCATGGTGCAGCAAGCCTTTGGCTCTATTTTTTGAGTTATTACCCAATTCTGCACCCTGATATTCTGGGCCTCCTCATTGTTGATTTTGATACCATTGTGGTGGGGGCAATTGTGCTTGGTTTGGGACTACTGGAACCTGTGTCTGTTGGGTCTGTGTTTGACACTGCTGCTGTTGCACTGCTGCTGTTGCACGCCGTCACCCCGTCCAACATGGAACTTAAGTTCTCAGTTGATGTCCCTTAATTGACAAAGTTATTAGCCAAGTTTCTACCTTCTCAGGCGGACTAAAAGTCCTTTGTCAATGGTAACATACAACTGAGCCCTTCTGTTAAGTTCCTCTATACCCAAACCAATTCAGTCTCTAGGTCCTAACGACCAAATATATCCCCAAGTGGTTTCGTAGCATGAGTTTCGGCCACACGGGTTTATATTAGAGCTGAGGATTCATATAATTACACAATATATTTATATAACATTATATAACAGCAATGGCGGCACGGTGGCTTAGTGGTTAGCACGTTCGCCTCTCAGCGCTAGGGATTCCCGGTTCGAATCCCCATCTGGGTGTAGTTTCCATGTTCTCCCCGTGTCCGCGTGGGTTTCCTCCGGGTTCTCCGGTTTCCTCCCACAGTCCAAAAACATGGATCTAGTTAATTGAGTTCTCTAAATTGCCCTATATAGAGTGTGTTTGAGTGTGTGAGTGTGTACCCAGCGATGGATTGGCGCCCTGTCCTGGGTCTATCTGCCCAGCGCCCGAGACGTTCTCCCCTGGATGGGCATGGGGAACCCCACCGCGACCCTAATAGAGGATAAAGCGGGAGATAATGAATGAATGAATATATAACAGCAATTTAAACAAGACCGGTCACACAAATTGCACACTTGGAAATAAGCCTCATAGACAATACAGTTCTGTTTTCAGCGCTCCCTACCCTACCAGCATAATAAAAATAATTACTTTTGCTCGATGATCAGCTCTGTTAACGTTGGATTATCGAATCACAGATTCTCGCCAACCAGAAACAAACCACTACCCCAAACAGTAATTTAAAAAACTTACCTTTGTTCACTGATGAGCACTGTTAACGTTGGGTTATCGAATATAAATTCTCACCAATCAGTAACAAACCACTACCACAAAATAGTAAATTAGAAATAAATTACCTTCGATGATCAGCCCTGTTAACATTGGGTTATCGAATACTGCACTCTCGCCAACCAGAAACAAACCACTACCCCAATCAGTAATTTAGTAATAAAAAATTATTCAGTAAAAACCATTTAAGGGCTAAGTCAACTGCTGTGATACTGCAACCACGTTATTTTAATAGAACAGTTTTCAATTTTGCAAGATTTGTTTTAACTGGTTCTTGCGTACCTGAGTTTGCACAGCTGTAATAACGATGGTGTCAACTTGCAGCAGTCAAAGTGCCATGGCGCGGTGACTTGCTTCTTCTGTGTGCGCGCCCCCTCCAAACAACAGTCTTTTTTTTTCATGTGTACATTGACCAAAACATCTCTATCTTCTAACCCACCTGGTCCTGCTTTCTGCCCCCCTCAGGGGTATGAATTGAATATGAACAGGTTCTTGTTGACAGTCCCATTATTTAAATCTGCTGACCCTGCAACAGGACATTCATACTCTTTCCCATGCTCATTCATCAAATAGTCAT
This sequence comes from Corydoras sp. C115, assembly GCA_019802505.1. NCBI lineage: Eukaryota > Metazoa > Chordata > Actinopteri > Siluriformes > Callichthyidae > Corydoras > Corydoras sp. C115. Next base: position 5,109 of record JAFMOC010001810.1, on the reverse strand, counting down.
TTTCTCTGTTCCCTGAACTATTGAACTCATCATGAGTTTTACTTTACATTATTACTTTTATTAAATTACTTAAAAGTATTATAAAAACCTAACAGTTCAAGATACATGATGTAGAATCAATATCTGTCAAACAGTGACACAGAAGTTAGTTCATCAAGCAATGACTATTCAAGATACAATGAATACTGAAGTGCATGGTCTTGAAGAGACAAGGTCAGCCAAGAGAAGCATCCCCCCTCGAAGCAGTAAGATTTCAACTTATTCCCATCGAACTTCTGCTAGCAAAAGAGTGCACCTGCCAAAGTTGCTACCTTGCAGTACTGCTAGAGCAAGAACATCATATAGAAGAACTGCAGAGGCTGACAGCTGAAGCTACCCAGCTAAAGGCTTAACAGGAAGCTGAAGCTTCCCAGCAAAAGGCTAAACAGGAAGCTGAAAATGTAGAAAGACAAAGAGTGCTAGAAGCCAAGCGCAGAGAATTAGCACGTCTGAGTTCATTAAGGAACTGAAGGCTGCTAAGGCACGGCAGCAAGAATATGAACAACGTTAACGTTCATGTCGATCATCTAAAAGGAGTCAATGCTCAGATGATGAAATAGATAAGCTGCTTCATCAATCTGTTCCTGTGAAGGGTGGAAAGGAAATCAAGCAGGAACTAAGTCCACCACGTTATTCTTTCCCACCACAAGCTGTTATAAATCCAGCTGAAGACAACATGGCAGCTCTTATTAGAGTGCTTACAGAATCGATGAATGCTAGTCACATTCCCTTACCAAAAAACAACAATATTCAGAGTTGATCCACTTCAGTATAATGACTGGAAGGTGTCCTTTCAGACGCTTATTGACAGGAAGAACATACCAGATTAAGAAAAGATATATTATCTACGAAAAATGTGAGTGGAACTGCGAAGAAGGCCATAGAGGGTTACTTCCTGCTAGAAACTGAGTCAGCCTATTTTGAAGCATGGCATATCCTAGAGGAATGATATGGCAGTCCATTCATCCTTGCCAAAGCCTTCAGAGATAAGATCGAAGCATGGCTAAGTTCCAAGGGTAGTCTAGAACTTAAAGAAATTGTTGACTTCCTTCGTAGTTGTGAGGCTGCAATGTCTCAAATTAAAGGTCTCAAAGTGCTTAACGACTGCAATGAGAACCTGAAGATACTTGCTAAACTTCCAGATTGGTTGATTTTAAGGTGGACGTTTCCTTAACGTTTCCAAGCTTAAGCCAGTTTGTCCAGTTTCTAATACGTGAAGCCAAAATCGCTTGTAATCCAACATCTCTCCATAGCATAAATCCACGTGTAGGAGAGAAGCTTAAGGTTACAGTAACAGAAGTCCAAGAGCAAAAGCTTTAATAACAAGCTCAGATGAGAATGCCACCATCATAAACTGTCTTCTGTGAGAAGGTATGGCACAGTTTACCAGGTTGTCGTAAGTTTATGAAAAAGACAATCACAGAAAGTTTGCCAAAGGATGAAAAACCAGACCAGCCACAAGTTCGACCACCAAGCACATCATGTGAAGCAACATCTCATAGAGCCACCCATACATCTGCAATAATTTCGGTGTGGGTCTCTGCTGCGGCTAAGCCAAATCATGAAGTTCTTGTGTATGCACTTCTTGATACACAGCGTGACACGACATTTATACTTGAAGAGACTGCAAAGGCACTCAACGTAAGAAGTGAACTTGTTCAGTTGAGACTTTCTACGCTGGCTCAAGAAATACAGTTGTGCCATGTAAAAACTGACTAGTTTACAAGTAAGATGGTTCTTTTCAGATAAAATAATCCCACTTCCTGTGACTTATTCCAGGGAGTTTATTCCTGCAAACAGATATCATATTCCTACACCGGAGACAGCAAAGTTATGGACTCATCTTGAACATTTTGCAGATGCGATTGCTCTGAGATTGCAAAGCTGTGAAGTTGGCCTGTTAATTGGTTACAATTGTCCTCAAGCTCTAGTACCAAAACAAGTGGTGACTGGTGAAGAAAATCAACCCTTTGCAAAGCAAACAGATCTGGGGTGGAGTGTGGTAGGCTGTGGTAATCCATATTTTAACTATGGAGATGTTATGGGAGTTTTTTAACCGGTCCAGATCTGACGAATGCCTTGGTGGGAGTTCTGTTTCACTTCTGAAGAGGTCAGATTGCAGTCATGTGTGACATAGAGCGCATGTTTCACCAGTTCCATATGAAGACAGAAGACCAAGACTAAAGTTGACAGCACAAATATTCTTGGCAATACTGATTATGTAACAGGTGCCTAGGGCACCTGTCACCTGTTTTGTGTCACCGTAGTCATTTATGTACCTCTTGTTTTGTGGTGTTACTGCACCTTTAAATAAAACCTGTTCTCGCTACCTGCGTGCCTGGCTCCCTTCAGCGCGTTAATACGCCGGTTTTGCGCGTCCGATGCGCTTCCGCTTCTGCCCGAGGTAGACTACCGTGACAGAACGACCAGCCAAGGAAATTTGGGGAGTTCAGTGCCCAGGTAAGCACTTTTTAAAATTTTTCTTTGCGGGGGCCGTGTAGCCTCGTACTCGCGGCGCGTTCCGCTGTGTCCGCGAGTGCGCTGCTATGCGCAGCTCGCCGTCCCGGAGCCGTAAGGACGGCTCGAACAGAGTAATGTCTATGTACGATTATGACTCTGATGATGAATGGTTGTGGAGGTACGGGTACGAAGCGCTCTGTACGGAGGAGGGCCTGGATCTTATTCAGGTGTCCGATGACGAGGGCGAATCATACCTGTATGGGCATATTCTGCCCATACGCACCCTCCGCAACTCTGAGGAGTTCTGGACGGACACTCCGGTCCAGTTTGTTAAACCCCCCGCAGCGAAGTCCAGGCGCAGAGCGCGCCGGCGCGGTGCTAAGACGCAGCGTACGCGCGGTACGTGTGCTGCGGGGCAGTCACGTGACGCGCCCGCGCCGGACCGCGCTGTGTCTGGATCGCGCTGCGAGGGGGCGGTACCGGAGCCAACACTCGGGGGGGTAAATGTGGATCCGTGTCCCCCTGTCTCGTGTGTCCAGTCAGTCTTCCCCATGTCCGAGATGTCTGTGTGTTTTGGCATTGCGGTGGGGGTCTACATGTTTTGTGTGCAGGATGGCGAGCCCGAGGTGCCCGGCGAGGTCCGCCCAGCGTGCGTGCCCGCCAATGTCCGCCCAGCGTGCGTGCCCGCCGAGGTCCTGCCAGCATGCGTGCCTGCCGAGGTCCTGCCAGCATGCGTGCCCGCCAAGGTCCTGCCAGCGTGCGTGCCCGCCGAGGTCCTGCCAGCATGCGTGCCCGCCAAGGTCCTGCCAGCGTGCGAACCCGCTGAGGTCCAGCCAGCATGCGTGCCCGCCGAGGTCCTGCCAGCATGCGTGCCCGCCAAGGTCCTGCCAGCGTGCGAACCCGCTGAGGTCCAGCCAGCATGCGTGCCCGCCGAGGTCCTACCAGCGCGTGTGCCCATCCCGAAGTCCGTGGGCGTCACGCCGCCCATCCCGAAGTCCGTGGGCGTCACGCCGCCCATCCTGAAGTCCGTGGGCGTCACGCCGCCCATCCCGATGTCCAGGGGCGTCACGCCGCCCATACCGATGTCCAGCAGCCCGAGGTCCAGGGGCAGCACGCCGCCCAGCCCGAGGTCCAGGGGCCGCACGCCGCCCAGCCCGAGCAGCAGGGGCCGCACGCCGCCCAGCCCGAGGTCCAGGGGCCGCACGCCGTCCAGCCCGAGCAGCAGGGGCTGCACGCCGCACGCCCCGCCGCCAGGGGGCGTCCGCCTCGCCACGCCGCCACGGGGCGCCCACCTCGCCCCGCCGCCAGGGGGCGTCCGCCTCGCCACGCCGCCCGTGGGCGTCCGCCGGACCACACCGCCAGGGGGCGCCCGCCTCGCCACGCAGCCAGAGTGCGTGGCCATCTCCTCGCCCGATGTGGGCGTCCACCGGACCACGCTGCCAAAGGGCGTGGCCCACGCCTCGTCCGACGGGGGCGCCCACCTCGCCACGCAGCCAGAGTACGTGGCCAACTCCGTGCCCGACGTGGGCATCCACCGGACCACGCAGCCAGTGGGCGTGGCCCACTTCTGATCCGCCGTGGGCGTCCATCTGACTTTGCAGCCAGAGGGCGTGGCCCACTCCTTGTCCGCCGAGGCCGTCCACCAGACTTTGCAGCCAGAGGGCGTTCGGCACGCCTCACCCGCAGAGGGCGTCCACCTGAGGACGCTTTCCAAGTCCCGCTCAAGGAGGGCGGAGGACCCCCCCCCCCCGGGACTTATTTTTTTCTCTTGGTCGCGTCCCCCCGTTGCGCGACCGCAGGGGCGGGGGTAATGTAACAGGTGCCTAGGGCACCTGTCACCTGTTTTGTGTCACCGTAGTCATTTATGTACCTCTTGTTTTGTGGTGTTACTGCACCTTTAAATAAAACCTGTTCTCGCTACCTGCGTGCCTGGCTCCCTTCAGCGCGTTAATACGCCGGTTTTGCGCGTCCGATGCGCTTCCGCTTCTGCCCGAGGTAGACTACCGTGACAGATTAGGTTTATTCTTAAATTGTACCTTAACTTTGTACCTAACATAAACAAATGTACAATGAGCAATTTCTACATTGTAAACTATTAATCTTAAGAATGATCCTTTGTTTGTTTAACCACACAAATTCACGAATATACATCTTGACTTAGAACCACAATTACATATTAATTTACCTTAATACTAGGAAAGGTAATAAACTTTATGTAAATACAAAAAGTATACAAACAAAACACAAACCTCATTGGCTGCATTAAATATCAAAGAGAGCAAATGGCTTCATGTCGTGCCGCTGACTCCTTAATAAACTCTTTAACCCTTAATTCTAACTTTGGAACCTTTGAAGCCTTGTAACCTTAGAAACTAACATTGTCAATGTTCTTAATCCAGACATTTTGGAGGCGTGGGTTAAATTCCCACTGCTGACACTTTAAGCTCTTGTATGTTCCTTTAAAAGGGTGCTCTAGTTTGGAGTGGCCCTTATGCATCTTATTTATTTTCTTCATATTCATGTCTGGATGATATTTACCTGATTAAAAAAAAAAGTGGCTGAGCGATTATAAAGCCCTGGATTTAGGCTCCAGTCTCTTTGGAGGCGTGG
>JAFMOC010000189.1:1052500-1094621 GCA_019802505.1 Corydoras sp. C115 | reverse complement strand
GCGGCTCCGGCTGCGAATGAACGTGGAACGGCTCCTCCCCGATTCGGCGGAACATGACTGACCCCTCGGTGACGGCGCGTTCCCATCGAAATGCAGACGAGACGGACCGCCACGGACAACGGAACCGTTCCTTGACCTTGACCTTTGATCCCAGCTGGATTGGGTTTGATCCTTCGGAACGACTGTAACTGTAGAACCCGAATTCCTGTATTATAAACATTTAACAATACAGCAGCTATAACGTAGTGGTTTAGCATGTTCTCCTCTCAGCTCTAGGGATTCCTGGTTCGAATCCCCATCTGGGTGGAGTTTCCATGTCCTCCCCGTGTCCACGTGGGTTTCCTCCGGGTTCTCCGGTTTCCTCCCACAGTCCAAAAACATGGATCAAGGTCAATTGAGTTCTCCAAATTGCCCCATATAGAGTGTGTGTGTGTGTGTGAGTGAGTGTGTGTCCAGCGGATTGCCCCCCTGTCCTGGGTCTATCTGCCCAGCACCCGAAACGTTCTCCCCTGGATGGGCATGGGGAACCCCCCCCCCCCACCACGACCCTAATAGAGGATAAAGCTAAAGATAATGGATGGATAGATCAGCCATAAGTGGGCGGGGCTTACTCACTATACTTAGTGCGTAACCAGTTCAGCCTGGATGGGAATCCAGTATCGGGGCCTGTCCCTGCACTTTTGAGAACCTCACAGATGCCGAGTACGAACACGAGGGTCGGAAAGCGAGAAGTTCTAAAAGCGGAAAACCAGAGTGATTAATTAATTACGGGCGGTCACCTGATCGGCCAATCGCGTCGCGGCAGGGCTGCTCGCCCATCACTCAATCCCTGATCTCAATCTGCATGAGTATCTAATTAATTAATATGTTAATTAATCTCATTTTTAATAACTAAGCCGATGTCTCCGCCCTTCGTCGGTCCGCTCCGCCTCTCTTTTGTCCGTCCCGACGCCGGGGTGATCGACGGCCGACGCCCCCGCCGCCGCGAAGCTAGCCGCGCCAAGCGGCCGCCGCGCACGCCGTTGTGACATCAAAGTGCCTCGCGGCCTTTATTAGCATTAATAATGAGCTGTTGGAACGCACAGATGCCCCGTCCTGGGGTGTCTTTCATCTGCCCCGATAGCCCACCCCCCGCCCCTCCCACTCCAAACGCACATTAAAGGACCATTATGTGGTCTCCACCAATGACCTGATTGGAACCCATCTGTCACCGGAGTTCCACAGCGGCGTGAGAACGCGTCTGCAGGCAGAACCGGGTCGCGTGTGTGGGGGGGGGTGTTTTCCCCATGCCCATCCAGGGGAGAACGTTTCGGGCGCTGGGCAGATACACCCAAGACAGGGGGGCAAACTATCACTGGGCACACACTCACTCACAGACACACACACACTCTATATGGGGCAATTTGGAGAGTTCAATTGACCGTGATCCAAGTTTTTGGACTGTGGGAGGAAACCGGTGAACCCGGAGGAAACCCACGCGGACACGGGGAGGACATGGGAAACTCCACCCAGATTGGGATTCGAACCGGGAATCCCCAGCGCTGAGAGGAGAACGTGCCAAACCACTACATAAGAAAACGTGGACGCCGACGGATTTATGGGGAGGCCGAGACACAGACACGCCCCACATCCAGAACATCGAACCGCGGATGGAGAACATGCCCAAGAACCGACCACACCACTGCTGCCGTGGGCCAGGCTCGCTCCATCGATCCGACATCCGACCAATGAAAGGCGGCTGTGAGCTCATGTGCGCGGAAACGGCGGGAGAGACAGCCGCGGGAACCAAATGACGGAACGCGACCCGCTTCGTGGCGGTTTGAACACCGGGGCGACACGCCGCCGCGGACTTCCGGCGGACGTGCCGCGTCCGCCGCGCGTTCCGTTCCGCCGGGGCGAGGCCTTTGAATGCGATATGCAAATTCGGCCCCGCGGAACGGAGAACAACCTCAAATGAGTTCCGGTGAATGGACACGGGACTTTCAAGTCCTAATGCGCCTCCGAAGCGTTTTATCTCCCGACGCGACCCGGTGAGACGCACAAGAAAGCCAAGGAAACGGGAACGCCGCCGCCGCCGCCGCCGCCGCCGCAGAGCCGCCCGCGCGTCGCACTTCAAACATCCAACTTAATGAAGCTTATCAGCGGCCAGTTCAGCAAAATAAAGTCCCCCCCCCCCGGGCCGTCGGACGACGTGACGTTCCGCGTGTCCCCATCGGATCTGTGTGGGGGTGTCGGGGTTGTTGTGGGGGTGGGGGGGGGGTTGATCATGTGACTGGGGCAGGTGTTTTGAAGTGCCCCCCCCTCCTGCTGAAGCTCTCTTTCTTCTCGGCTTTCAGGCCTGATCAGTCGATCAGTCGATCAGGCTCAGGTTGCTCGCAGCGCCTGACGGATTGATCGTCGTGCGTTTTTGATGCCTCGGCGTTTCTGTTCTCCTCGAGCGCACGGCGGAGCGCGCGGCGTGGAACGAGAACGCACCCCCCCCCCCACCCCCCCGACCTTATTTAAGATCACAAACTCGAGAACAAACAGCGTTTCCAGAAAAGTTGGAACACTTTATAAAAAGTAAGAAAAAAAAAAAAAAAAAAAAAAACTTCAGTTCGAACCTCCGACGTCGGAAACGAGGGGAACGGAGAGCAAAGAGTCATGTTTATGAGGGATTACAGTAGTCGTGGCAACCGTTATTAATGAGGGATTATGCTGCTTGCGGCAACGATTGTATATGAGGGATTACGGTAGTTGTCACAACCAATGTATATGAGGGCATTATAGTGGTTGTGGCAACCAATGTATATGAGGGATTACAGTAGTTGTGGCAAACATTGTATATGAGGGATTATGGTAGTTGTGGCAACCATTTCATATGAGAGGTTAAAGTGGTTGTGGCAACCATTGTATATGAGGGATTACAGTAGTCATGGCAACCACTGTGTATGAGGGCATTATAGTGGTTGTGGCAACCAATGTATATGAGAGATTACAGTAGTTGTGCCAAACATTGTATATTAGGGATTATAGTGGTTGTGGCAACCATTGTATATGAGGGATTAAGGTAGTTGTGGCAACCATTTCATATGTACGGTTAAAGTGGTTGTGGCAACCATTGTATATAAGGGATCACAGTAGTCATGGCCACCATTATTTATAGGGGATTGTAGTTGGGATTTGAGGAATTACAGTAGTCATGGCAACCATTGGATATGAGGCATTATAGTCGAGTCAACTGTTATTCATGAGGGTTTATAGAAGTCTTGGCAACCATTATTTATAAGGGATTGTATATGAGGGATTATAGTAGTCGTGGCAACCGTTATTTACGGGGGGATTTTAGTAGTGGTGTTGACTTCGTTGGCCTTCCCCAAACTGTTGGCAGCATGTAGGCCTTTAGGTTTCATAGCTGTGTAGATCAGACTGACCGGAACCCGACTGACGGACTGCGACGCCCGTTCGGTCGCTGAGGGTTAATCCCTAATCCTCTGCGGTTCTGCGGGGTTCTAACGGACGTCTCCACGGTTACGCTCGTGCTTTGAGGCCTAACGAGGCGATCAGTCTCAGGACCTTCATTAAGATCCCAGCAGCCAGCGTTCCGACTTCAAGAAGCGGGTTCTCCTGCCCCGGAACCCCGTTTCTAAACCCTGACCGTCACAGAGCCGAGGCGGCGTCTCTCTCGGCGTGTCCCCACGTTCTCCGGCCGTCTGGCGTGTCCACGTTCCGTTTTAATGAGTCGGAACCCGCAGCGGTGCGCAGCGGTGCGTCTGACAGGCCGCCGCCAAGACCAGCACTCCCGCCGCCTTCAAAAAGCCGGCCGTCCTCGTTCCGTCCTCTCGGACGCGGGAACCGGGCCGACGGCGGAACCTCCGGGCCGGCGACCTCGAGCGACTCGGGGCGGCCGCTAATTCCCCGACTTCCCGGCGCATAAAGCGCGGCCCGCGCCACATTAACGCCTCGCTAACCCAGTTTCTCCGAAGCCGCCGCTTTGAAGTTCCACCAAAGTCTGACGAGCTCTTATCTCCCGCCATTCGCCCACCCCCCCCACCCCCCTCCCCCCCCCCCCCCACCCCCAACCCCCACCCGCGACGTTTCAAACCTTTTTTTTTTTTTTTTTATTTTTTTTTTTTTCATACTTTCTTAAATACGACCCTTTGATTTTTGCGGAACCCGATGGCAGACCCCGATTTCGGCGTCTCCGGGGCTCCGGGGCCCGGCCCTCGCGACTCTTCCTCCGTGGTCTATTGTGGGCCATTGTTCTCGCCCTCCCCCCTCCCTCCCGCTTCGCTCCGGTACAAAGCCGCGACGCGGAGGCTAATAAAAAGATGAAGCTTGTTCGCAGAGGAAGATGAATGGTCGGAGGAAGACGCGGAACGCCGAGCGTCACGTTCCGCCGCCGCGCCGCTGAAGAAAGCGTTCTCTGAAATTCATGGCTTGCTTGTTTCACAAAGCGCACCGCAGGAGAACAGAAGATACCAGCGAGTTCAAACAGTTCTAAATTGGTAATCCTTTGATACACGGAACATCAAAGAAACTTCTCTACTTGTGGCAACTGCGAGAACCTTATATGATCATCTCTCTCTCTCTCTCTCTCTCTCTCTCTCTCTCTCTCGCTCGCTCGCTCTCGCTTGTTTTGCTGCTGGAAATAGGTCAGGCTGTACTTATTCCGTACTCAAACTTCAGAACGTTCCGATGACGACGCAGACCTTTAATGTCGATTAACTTTTAACGCCCGTGGAAAGCTCGTTAGGGTGGAGCGGGGAACACAGGCTCGTTTCGGGCGGAGCGGGGAACACGGGCATTAGGACCCACGCCCGTGGAAAGCTCGTTCGGGTGGAGCGGGGAACACGGGCTCGTTTCGGGCGGAGCGGGGAACACGGGCATTAGGACCCACGCCCATGGAAAGCTTGTTAGGGCGGAGCGGGGAACACGGGCCTCAGGACCCACGCCCGTGGAAAGCTCGTTCGGGTGGAGCGGGGAACACGGGCCTCGGAACCCACGCCCGTGGAAAGCTCGTTCAGGTGGAGTGGGGAACACGGGCCTCGGAACCCACGCCCGTGGAAAGCTCGTTAGGGCGGAGCGGGGAACACGGGCCTCGGAACCCACGCCCGTGGAATGCTCGTTCGGGTGGAGCGGGGAACACGGGCCTCGAGACCCACGCCCGTGGAAAGCTCGTTTTGGGCGGAGCGGGGAACACGGGCATTAGGACCCACGCCCATGGAAAGCTTGTTAGGGCGGAGCGGGGAACACGGGCCTCGGAACCCACGCCCATGGAAAGCTCATTCGGGCGGAGCGGGGAACACGGGCCTCGGGACCCACGCCCGTGGAAAGCTCGTGTCGGGCGGAGCGGGGAACACGGGCCTCGGGGCCCGTGCCCGTGGAAAGCTCGTTTCGGGCGGAGCGGGGAACACGGGCCTCGGGACCCACGCCCGTGGAAAGCTCGTTAGGGCGGAGCAGGGAACACGGGCCTCGGAATCCACGCCCGTGGAAAGCTCGTTAGGGCGGAGCGGGGAACACGGGCCTCGGAACCCACGCCCATGGAAAGCTCATTCGGGCGGAGCGGGGAACACAGGCCTCAGGACCCACGCCCGTGGAAAGCTCGTTTCGGGCGGAGCGGGGAACACGGGCCTCGGGACCCACGCCCGTGGAAAGCTCATTCGGGCGGAGCGGGGAACACGGGCCTCGGGACCCATGCCCGTGGATAGCTCGTTTCGGGCGGAGCGGGGAACACGGGCCTCGGGACCCACGCCTGTGGAAAGCTCGTTTCGGGCGGAGCGGGGAACACGGGCCACGGGGCCCGTGCCCGTGGAAAGCTCGTTCAGGTGGAGTGGGGAACACGGGCTCGTTTCGGGCGGAGCGGGGAACACGGGCCTCGGGACCCACACCCGTGGAAAGCTCGTTCAGGTGGAGTGGGGAACACGGGCTCGTTTCGGGCGGAGCAGGGAACACGGGCCTCGGAACCCACGCCCGTGGAAAGCTCGTTAGGGCGGAGTGGGGAAACACGGGCCTCAGAACCCACGCCCTGTTCAACCCGCTCAACATAGAACATCGTCACAGAGCAGCTTTACAGAATGAAAAGCCTTTAAACCCCCAAAGAGCGAGCCGAAGCGACAGCGGCAAGACAAAACTCCCTGTTATGTTTTATTTAAGGAAGAAACCTTGTGAGGACCGAGGCTCAGCCTACAGTGTATAAGAACATCTCATCATCCATTATCTTCTGCTTTGTCCTCTATTAGTGTTGCAGGGGGGGGGGGGGTCTCCATGCCCATCCAGGAGAGAACGTTTCGGGCACTGGGCAGAAACACCCAGGACAGGGAGGCAATCTATCACTGGGCACACACTCACACACTCTATATGGGGCAATTTGGAGAATTCAATTGCCCTTTGATCCATGTTTTTGGACTGTGGGTGGAAAGCGGAGAACCCGGAGGAATCCCACGCGGACACGGGGAGGACATGCAAACTCCACCCAGATTGGGATTCGAACCCAGCGCTGAGAGGAGAACATGCCAACCGCTACCCCCAAACCCCACGCCCTTCCCCAGCGTGACCCCATAACAGAACATGAGATACAGATGGACTTTGTAGTTCTAGAGTTACATTCTGTAGTCCACCGGTTCCTGGACGATGAAGAACCCTCCCCCCACCCCACGGAACGGGCGGTAGAACCCGAATGGAGGATGAAGAGTCTGATCTGCACAAACAGATGTTTGTCTGACCCCCCCCCTCCCACCCCCCTCCACCCCCCTCCTCCACCCCCCTCCACCCCCCCCCCCCCCCCCCCAAAAGGACTTTGAAATGTCATGTGCTCTCTGTTATTAAGACTTGAATGGAAACCACACTTTATGGCTAATCGGTGGTAGAACTCGACTCGGGTTCCTCGTCACGGCGCGGCGCCCTCGCCACATCAGTGGACGCATTGAGCACCTCCTCGGGTTCCGCCGGGCGTCACGCGGCCCAAAACCGCCCATCACCAGAACGAAAGAGCTCTTTAAAGTTCCCGGTTCTCTATTGTGGGTTCCGCCGGCGTCCCGGATCAATAACCCCCTGACCTGAGGCGTCCAGTTCGGGGAATTAAAAAACAAACAGCTTAGAACGGAGAGAGGTGCTTCCTCTCTACAGCCCCAGGGGTCTGACCTACCCACCGGCCACTTTATTAGATACAGCTCCACTCGCGAGACAGATGGACTTTGTAGTTCTATGATCGCAGGTTAGTGTCCAGCTGGTTCTCCGTGTTCTAACTGCCACGGCAGGACCTGCCGGCTCTGATTCTGCATGCACAAGGGGGCGCCATAAGGTGGAGGAGTGTAATAGAGTGTACAGTGAGAGGACACTGAGTGTAAACAACACACCAACACAACACCACCACCCCCCCTCCAACACGTCAGCGTCACTGCAGAACGCAGCGCCATCCACCACCCGAACAACGCCTGCTCTGTGGGGGGGTTCTAACCATCAGAGAACAGAGCGAGGGAGTCTAACAGAGCATGTAGGGGCACCGATGGACTGCAGGTGGAGCCACTGGACAACGTGTGTGTGTGTGGGGGGGTGGTTCTAATAAAGTGGCCGTTGGATCCCGGCGCATGTGCTGAGTGTTTGTTTCCTGTTTGTCAGGGAGAACATGCAGGCCTGTCTGCAATCACCAGCCCCCCCCCCCCCCCCCCCCCCCCCCAAAACCAGAACCACATGACGTTCTCGCTGTTCTACACGTTCCCATCGTTCCCGTCGGGGCTCCGCATACTTTTCCGTTCGGCATCGTGGAGACCCCGAGGATGCACATGTGGTATCTGACACCCACCCCCCATCCCCCCCCCCCGATCAAAGCACATGAGACACAATCATCTGAGGACTGTTGATGCGACGCAGTGACCCCCCCCCCCCCCGGGGCCCCGACGGCCCGCCGTTTGATGGGAACGTTACGCAACTCTGACCACAACAAAGAGTCGGAGCCGCGCCCATGAATCACCAAGGAGTGAAAACCACGACGCCGGACGACCTTTCCCAAAGCATGGCGGTCACTGTGGAGTGGCGTCCCTTCTCTTCGCGCTGCAGGCGTCCTCGTCCTCGTCCCCGGGGTCTGGACAGCAATTGTGGGCCTTCCCCAAACTTTTGTCAATAAATTTGTTTCCCAAAGCCAAAAAGTTCCAGGGACAGCGATCTCTGGCGTACCTCAGGGTTCGGTATTAAGTCCGTTTGAATGTTTGAATGAGTTCGGACAAACGTATCGGGACACCTACCCCATGTGCTTCCAACTTTGGCGAACAGTTTGGGGAAGGCCCAGGACCCGGGCGGGTCGGTTTATTGTGGAGGAACTCGTATCGCAACCGCATCGAACACCTCTGAGATGAATTGGGACGGTGATTGTGAGCCAGGCCTTGCGCCCGGCGTCAGTGTCTGGTTGCGAGGTCGAGGGCAACACGCTCCAAAATCGGGGAGAAAGTCTTTCCAGAGGGTGTCCTCTGGGTTCTCCAGTTTCCTTCCACAGTCCAAAAATATGGATTGAAGGTGAATTGAATTCTCCTATTTGCCCCATATACTGTAGAGTGTGTGTGTGTGAGTGAGTGTGTGCCCAGCGATAGATTGCCCCCCTGTCCTGGGTGTATCTGTCCAGCGCCCGAGACGTTCTCCACTGGATGGGCATGGGGAACCCCCCCCCGACCCTAAGAGAGGATAAAGCTGAAGATAATAGATGGATGGATAATAGTTTTTAGATTAATCGACTAAACGAGAATTAATCGTTCGATTAATCGGTGCCGCCCCAGTCGTGACCTCATCAAAGTCGGGAGTTCGACGGGAAAAAGATGATGATAAAAAATAAACAGAACCACGCGAGCGCCTTTGTGTCGTGTAAAGTTAGACTTGGCCGGAAGCCGGAACCAAATTGCGCGCTGCAGAACGCGGGGTGCGCAGAAGTGCTGAAACGGCAGGCGCGCGCGCCCTCGGAACCGCCCCGGTGTCACCGGGTTTGTGTGGTCTCCGGACGGCATTGTTGCCCGGCCGGCGTTTCCCAAAATTGACTCTAACTGAGACGTTGAGCGCGAAAGTATATGGCGGCGCGGGCCAAGCCCATCGATCTCATGACAAAGCGCCGGGCGCTGCGGGTCCGGATGGAATGCGGGACTTTTCTGCGCCGTGCGGACTCCCGCTATCGGATCTCCGCGCCACGGAACGGAATCGTCCGAGTCCGGAGGAAGAACAATGGGGAACGGCGGCGGAGCCCGCGGCGACGGGCATCCAATAATACCGGGATCACAGGGCCCCGGCGGTGACCAAGCGAAAAAGGAGGCGGCGGCTAAAAACGTCTGCGGCTCCGCTTCAGTAAACACGTCCCCCACCGGGTCAACTGTCCGTCCTGTTTACCGCGGTTTGGGCCCGGGTTCATCCAGGCCTGCCGGGGGGGGGGGGGGGGGGGGAGGCGAGGTGGTGGAGGGAATCGCGGAAGAATGCGCACCCCGCGCCAGAGCTGGCCCGAGGAGGCAGAACAACACGGAGAGGAGGAACGGCGGAACCCAAAATACACCAGAACCTGTCTGTGTGTCATTATGGTCTGGACCTCTGAACCACGGCTCATGAGAAGAATAACGGGACGGTTCACCACCGTGTTCTACACCCACCCTCCACCACAGCACCTCCACCCTGGGGTTTGTAGTTCTGCACTTCCATTCTGTAGTCCGTTTTGTAGACCACCCTAACAACACCTGCTCTGTGGCGGATCAGAGAACGGAGAACAGCTGATGGACTACAAAAGTCTAGCTGCAGAACTACAAATCCCATCTGTATGTGTACAATATTAAATTATAAAATCCATGTGTCAGAGTTTAACATGCAAAATTAAATTGTGTAAGTAATTAGAACATCAAGAACCCACCGGCGGCACGGTGGCTTAGTGGTTTGGCATGTTCTCCTCTCAGCGCTAGGGATTCCCGGTTCGAATCCCAATCTGGGTGGAGTTTCCATGTTCTCCCCTGTGTGTCCGCGTGGGTTTCCTCCGGGTTTTCCGCCTGTCTCCACAGGTCTTTTGTTTTTTTTTTTTTTTTTTTTGAGTTCCCTCCACCAGTCCCCCCCATATTAGAGTGTTGTGTCTGCGTGAGTGTGTGGTCGTTCAGTAATTGGGCATGTCTCCCTCAGCGCTGGGGATTCCCGGTTCGAATCCCAATATGGGTGGAGTCTGCATGTTCTCCCGTGAGTCCGCGTGGGTTTCCTCCGGGTTCTCCGCTTTCCTCCCACAGTCCAAAAATACATGGTCAAGGAAAATTGAGTTCTCCAAATTGCCCCATATAGAGTGTTTGTGTCTGCGTGAGTGTGTGGTGTAGTAATTGGCATGTTCTCCTCTCAGCGCTGGGGATTCCCGGTTCGAATCCCAATCTGGGTGGAGTCTGCATTTTCTCCCCTGTGAGTCCGCGTGGGTTTCCCCCGGGTTCTCCGCTTTCCTCCCACAGTCCAAAAATACATGGATCAAGGTCAATTGAGTTCTCCCAATTGCCCCATATAGAGTGTGTTTGTGGGTGAGTGTGTGCCCAGTGATAGATCGCCCCCCTGTCCTGGGTGTATCTGCCCGAGACGTTGGGCCCCTGTATGGGCATGGGCTAACCCTAACCCTAACCGGAGAACCCGGAGGAAACCCACACGGACACGGGGAGAACATGGAAACTCCACCCAGATTGGGATTCGAACCCGGGAACCCCCAGCGCTGAGAGGAGAACATGCTAAAGCACTCTGCCGCCGTGCCGGCCTGGTTGGAACATGGCATCCTAATGAATGCAGACGTTAGTGGAAGGTTCCGGTTCTAACTTCATGTCTCCGTCCAGCGTTGGCAGGAGGCCGTCTCAGTGGTGGCTCAGATGACGTGCTGGCGGCTCAAAGGCTATGATTTCAAATCCCAGCCGTCAGAGAGCCACCGTCCGCCGCCGGGTCCGAGCCGATCTCTTTATTCCTCACGCCTCGTAAATCTGACGGAATAACGAGAGAGAAGTGGACGCACAAGCGTCCGGCCGCGCAAACTGACCGGAGACGCCGTAGATACAAATCACAGACATGACGGCGTCGAAACGAGCATGATCGATAACCTGGGTGAACGGATTCCAATTCACCAGATGAGGGACAAAGACTGGGTTTGTGTGAGACAATGTGGGACACCAATGCATCAAGGTCGTCTAAAATAACTCAAAATAAAAAAAACATCTCTGTTCTGCCCCTTTAGCAGATAACAGACTGCAAATAAAAACATATATATATATATAGAGCGGCACGGTGGCTTAGTGGTTTAGCATGTTCTCCTCCCAGCACTAGACATTCCCGGTTCGAATCCCCATCTGGGTGGAGTTTCATGTCCTCCCCGTGTCCACACGGGTTTCCTCCGGGTTCTCCGGTTTCCTCCCACAGTCCAAAAACATGGATCAAGTCAATTGAATTCTCCAAAAAAATTTGCCCCATATAGAGTGTGTCTGTGTGAGTGAGTGTGTGCCCAGTGATGGATTGGCGTCCTGTCCTGGGTCTATCTGCCCAGCGCCCGGGACGTTCTCCCCTAGATGGGCATGGGGAACCCCACCGCGACCCTAATAGAGGATAAAGCAGAAGATAATGAATGAATGAATGAATATATATATATAGCGGCACGGTGGCTTAGTGGTTTAGCATGTTCTCCTCTCAGCGCTAGGGATTCCCGGTTCGAATCCCCATCTGGGTGGAGTTTTATGTCCTCCCCGTGTCTGCGTGGGTTTCCTCCGGGTTCTCCAGTTTCCTCCCTATTATATATATATATATAATATACAATTAAACAGAGCAGACAGTTCTTTAAGTTGCGTTCCTGTAGTTTCTCTAACAACAGAGACCCCTAAAGGTCGTGTTTACCTCCTTTTCCTCCAGATCTCGTGCCGCATGCCGCTGCTGTCCTGACCCGACATTCAAACAGCCCGCCTCTCCACCGATAACAGACAACACAGCCGTCCAATGGCAGATTATAAAACATGCGTTTCAAAACTTGCGGGACAACGTCTCAATTTGCGGGACGGAACTGCGGGACATCGGGTTCAGCCTATCACAGTATCAAGGTTCTCATTCAGGGCTCAGCTTATATGATTTGTAACGCGTTTCTGGAAGATTCTCAAGAGTTGAGAGCAACGTGGCCCAAGGGAGAACATACCAAACACCCAACACCAGCTGTAAGCGATGCTAAGGTGTTCTGCTGACGTGCGGGCGGCGTTGCTGGTGTGTATTTTTTCCGGCGTGCGTTTGATGTGTTTGTTTTCTCTTTCCTCGCAGATGGCTGCCACAGTTCTGCGTACGCTTCTTGATGGGATTATAGAGTAAAAAAAAAAAAAAAAGGCCTAATTTTCCTCCTCTGTCTTCAGCGTTTCTGCATTTGCGCAGATTGTCGGTGGGATTATGGGAGATGGCTTCCAATCGCTTGCCTTCAGGAACCATTTGAAATCGACATTAAGGCGTGCGCTTTGATGTGTCGCTGCGGCAGCCGGGCGTCGCATTCTCCTCGCGCTGGCTTCAGCCCCCGATTCGCCGTTCTACCTTCGCTCTCTCGCTCTTTCAAGTCGCCGTCCGCGCGCTCGCCGTGCAAATCAAACGTCGTAAACAAACGATTTCACCTGGCAAATTAAATATGCTAATGGGGAACATCAGGGATGAAAGGGACCGATTCAAGAACCAGCCATGAAATCTACAAAGGCCTCCGAACACAATGCACCAAACGGAGCTCCCGTCACCCCGAGGAGAGGAACCGGGTGCGGGTCACGTGACCCGGCCCCGGTTCACGCCATCCCGCCGCCGATGAGCCGAGATTAAAGGGTTTTGTAGATTCAGATTACACGGCTGTTGAATCCGGCTGTGGCGCCCTGCCTCTTGTAGGACGTCAAAAATATGTCGCAGGTCTGGGACGCCGCGGTGATTCAGCGGTTTGTGGGTGAATGTCCTAAATCCGGTCTGTGTGGTTTGCATGTTCTCGCACAGTCCAAAAACATGCTGGCGGGTGAAACGGACAAGAATGTGGGTTGGAATGCGTTTGTCAACAAATGCCGGGATAGGGTCCAAACCCCCCTCCACACACACACACACACACACACACACAAACCACACAACATTGGGACACACCTCTACAGGTGGTCATGTGAAACGTTGCATGTCCTCAGCTTTGTGGAAACAGTTTGGGGAAGGCCGTGCCGACTTGACTCATAGAACTGATCTTAATCCATACGACATCCATCCATCCATCTTTATCCTCTATTAGGGTCGTGGGGGGGGGGGGGTTCCCCATGCCCATCCAGGGGAGAACGTTTCGGGCGCTGGGCAGATAAACCCAGGACAGAGCGCCAATTTATCATTGGACACACACTCACTCACACTCTATATGGGGCAATTTGGAGAATCCAATTGACCTTGATCCATGTTTTTGGACTGGGGGAGGAAACCGGGGAACCCGGAGGATACCCACACAGACACGGTGAGGTCATGCAAACTCCACCCAGATTGGGATTCCCATACAACACCTTTGGGTTCAAATAGAACGAACCGTGTTCTCATGCCCAACATTGCTGTCTGACCTCACCAATGGGCTCCCGGATCAATCGGCATTCATTTGCATAGACACGCCCCTGAAAATGAGGCAGAACGCCCTGTGTATAGAGAGCGCGACGGAGGGGCCGATAGCTAAAGAGCCACAGAACCACAAGAGCCAATGAAGTGTCCTTCATTTGAAAAATATAAAACTTTAATAATAAAGGCTACATCTTTTAATAATTACAATAATTATAGATCAAAGTAAAATCTTTAACTGAAAACTCTGCGTGACGTATAATTTACAGATCGGATCAAATAAAAAGGAAGTAAACAAAACGACGACGTGGACGACGACGACGACGAGGAAGTAAATGAAATTACTCATTAATAGCTTCAAAGTGTTTTGAAACATAAAGCCCTTCTGAAAACCGAGGGAATATTACACCCTGAAACAGGGTAGCACATGGTACGGTCCATGTAGGCACAGGTGCTGCACTGGTGCTGAACTAACGTGTGTGCCGAACCCCCCCCCCCCCCCATCCAAACCACCACCCCACACCCCAACCCCACACCCCAACCCCCCCACCCAATCCCCAAACCCGAAAGGAAACAGTACTTCAGGAATGGTTCTGTGATGATCCTCATGGTCTGATCATCTCTGAGAGGCGGAGGAGGTCGTTTTTTTAATTAATTAATTATAATAACCCTGGTGTGGAGAACATGCAAATCATAGGCTGGCGTTTCTCCAACGTTTCTCCTTCATTAACACCACACGGCGGTCCGCGCAGTTCCAGTCGTCCGGCTGTTCTCCGGACGGCCGCACCCACGTTCGAGCCGGCGGTCGGTCGCGCCATGTAAACTCGCCTCCAGAGGCCACGCCCCTCAGAGAGAACGGACCATTCAGGATCAATCTGTTCACTGTTCCCATGAGAACCCCCGACCGGCGACCACTGGTGGTGCCAAACGTCGTTCTCCTGGGAAAAAAAATTTAATACTGCCCCCTTGTGGCTCGCCTTCTAATCGGAATGCAGGGTTCCTGGCATCGGGAACGCAACGCGCCCACCTGCATCGTTGGGTGGGGGGGGGGGACGACTTGTGTTGCATTGCTGATAAAAGGAGCTTTAGGAAAGAATTCCGAGCAGCTTGTCCGTTCCGCGGACTTCGGGGTCAAAAAAAAAAAAAAAAAAAAAAAGGAAAAAGAAAAGAATGGGGAACCGAACATTTCAATAAATACTTTTTTTTTTTTTTAGAATATCACTATAGAACTCTGAGTACATGTTTATATATACACACACATCGGCCGGTATGTATATACACATGTATAGGTGCTTTAACAGGTTCCATCGGTGGAGCAGATAGAACAGTGAACAGTCCGTCTGCCGATCTGCACCCTCAGTGGTCCGAGTTCCGGAACGCGGCGGCGGTCGGCGGGGTCCTAAGGCCGAGTGGTTAGACTTCTGGTCCGCAGCTGGCAACTCTTCATTTATTAGTGGTTCCTTCAATAGAATCTTCACGTCCTCGGCGTCCAATGGAATATATTAACTCTAGGTAGCTTCACAAAGGTCCGAGAGTCGGCTGTGGAACCCTGGTTCTCAGTCCATGCGCTCCACCTTGCCGAGGATCTTTCCTTCATACATGGGCAACACGGTGCCGTCCTCCCAGACCTCCTCGAACACGGCGCCGCACTCGAACTCGTCGCTGGCCTTCTTAAAATAGTACCTGCGCGGTGGAGAGAAAGGACCTGGTAAGTACCTGGTAAGTACCAAGGCGACACTCCCCGCCAGCCACGATTCTTCCACCGAGAGAACCTGAGAGGATGGCTCTGTAAGGGATACGTGAACCCGCCGCTCGCCTGACCTCGTGGCTGTTTCGGAGGCCAGGGGTCACGTGACCTCGGCACAAAGGCGGCACTGAGAGTCGGGTCGGAGCCCCCTCTCGCCGCTGAGCTCTTAATGATCTAAGGTTCTCTTTAAAGGCAGCGGGGAAGATTTAATGATGGGCTTTGTAATGGAAAAATGCCTGACTCGCTCCATGTGTGGTGCAGCTCTGGAATTCCGCAGGCTGCTCGAGTTTATGAGTGAAGGCTCACCGACTCGCAAACAACATCCTTCCTACCCCCACCCCCTGATTCCTTCCCTCTCTCTCTCTCGTTCTGTTCCTCGCCTCTGCCAGGGGGGCATCTGGTCCCGCCGAGCCTTCGTGGCGGCGTTCCGCGGTAGATTCGGAGATGTCAGTGCGATGCGCCGACGCCTCGATGGGTGCCAAATATAACTCGTAACCTTGGCACAGATAAGCCTGGCGTTTTGTTGTTTTTTTGTTTTTTTTTGGTTTCCAATCTCGCTCTCTTCTCCTTCCTAGGGAAGAATCTAATCGCCCCACGCGTCAGAAAATACCTACCCGAGCCGAGGGGCGCCGGGCGAGGCGGCGAGAGCCGAGGAGAGGACGCCCTGAAGAGGAAAGAGGATCCCATCTGGTATCAATGTGGGTCCCGGGTTTGTTTGCGCCGTGCTGCGTCGACGGCTATATCAGAACTGGGTCGTGCGTTCGGGGCGGAGGCGTCGCCCGCCGTCTTGCCGTCGATCTACACGCTTCCGATTTCCGATAAACTGCACCGGAGGTGAGGGGCAACAAACTAAATTCAGCTTGAAGGCTCATTTTCTAAAATACCAATCCAACGTGGGGGGGGGGGGGGGGCGACGCTGAGGGTTCTGTCGAAAAGTATCCCACGGAAAAAAATTCATCAGAAACGCCATCTGCACACACAGTGGTTTTTTCTCTCCATAGAACCCTAGACCATGAGGTCACCCAATGGGGGGGGGGGTGTTACCTGTAGTTGCCCTTCTTGCGGAGCTGCTCTTTGAAATGCCCCAGTGTGAGGCTGTGCGTCTTGATGAGTCGGCGATACGGAATCTCCTCGCCGCAGAAGAAGTAGGTGACCACCAGTTCCGAGCCAGAGGGGGCGCCGAAGTGTCCGGCGCTGCGCCGCTGGTCCTTCCACCTTTGAGAAAAAAATAAAAATAGAGGTGAATAAACGAAGCGTCGTATTTACATTTATTTTCTCTAAATCTGAGTTGATTCATTCTGATTCAGTGCCGTTCGATCTCTGGTGGTTCGGGGCGGGGGGGCCGTGTGATCCGGTCTCTTCCGCGGGCCGCGGGGGGCCGCGACTTTGACTTTGATGGACGACGGCTCTTTGTGGGCTCCTCGCACG
Source organism: Corydoras sp. C115 (assembly GCA_019802505.1). NCBI lineage: Eukaryota > Metazoa > Chordata > Actinopteri > Siluriformes > Callichthyidae > Corydoras > Corydoras sp. C115. The sequence goes on along the minus strand of JAFMOC010000189.1, from coordinate 1,077,919 downwards.
CCGGACCCCGACCGGCGTTTGATTCGGCTCAACCTTTGCACAGCGGTGCGGCGGCGGCCGGCCTGGACCGACATGTGTCACGGCGAGGGGGGGGGGAGGCTTACCCCCGGCCAAAGGGCAGAACCCCCGAATGAGCCGCGGGGCTTTTCATTCACTTCCAGGGCTTTTGTTTGCACCGCTTCAGATGGCCACGGCTCGCCCCGAGACAGCTGGCCGGCTAAAGGTCAGCCAATTAAAGCTCAGAAGAGGCTGTGTGTGTGTGTGTGTGTGTGTGTGTGTGTGTGTGTGTGTGTGTGTGCACTGGCTGTCAGGTGGACGAACATCAAACGGCGCCGCGGCACACCGAGATGAGTGACCAGAAACCTCCGAGCTTGTTAAAATGAGAAAGAAAAGAAAAGCTGCCCCCATCCACCACCCCTCCACACACCCCCCCCCCCCCACCCATCCGCCTCCACCAGGACGGAGGCGACAGTGGACGCCCGAACGCTTCATTCTTTGGCAATGCGGAACCCCAAAAATCAGGTCGGAGCCGGTGAAATAAATGAATAGTGAACGTACTCGTCCGTCTGCAGGGCGGCGCCGACGAGGAGGGGGGCGGCGCCGCAGGGGAACGCGGGCGGGTGCGTCCTCTCTCTCTGCAGGCCGGAGGCGGGGTGTCTGTGGGCGGCAGGGATGGAGGGGTGCGTTAGACAAGGGCAAAATTCGGCACTACCGCAAACGGAACCGGGACCTGGAGAGAGAACGTCTCCTCGTTCATTCAGCAACTCCCGCTTAACCCGCTACTAGAAATGGGGGGGAGGGGGGGTTCCCCATGCCCATCCAGGGGAGAACGTTTGGGGTGCTGGACAGGGCGCCAGTCTATCACTGGGCACATTTGCTCTCTATGAGGGGCAATTTGGAGCATTTAGTTCACCTTGAACTTATGTTTCAGGACTGTGGGAGGAAACCGGAGGAGACCCAGGTGGACACGGGATTCGAACCGGGAATCCACAGTGCTGAGAGGAGAACATGCCAACCACTAAGCCACCGTGCCGCCGTTGATAAATTCAGGACATTATCCCGTGACCATAAGGGTTCCGTCTCTCGCGGCGGAACACGGAGACACTCGCGGCGGCCGCTACGCCTCCATGTGACGGCAGTCCGGCGCGGAATACGGAAGCGAGAACAGGGCGGGATCCGGGTGAACGTGATCGACCACCTACCGCTGCTTGCCCGGTTTGGACGCCTCCTCCAGTCTCCTGCAGGCCTCCTCCAGCTGCGTGAGGGTGTTCGGCGGCGACAGCGGGGGCATGGTGGGGTCCTGGACGAACGGGTGACCGGGGTGGTGCGCTCGAGCATGGCCGGCCACAACTCCACCCCCCCACAGGGGTGTCTTGGTGAGCGGGTCGCCGGGGTGGGTCTTCTTCGGACCTTGGGAACTGTGAAAGGGCGTTAAGGTTAGCGCCGATATTTAAAAGTCCTTTTTAAAAAATCCTCGGAAATGCGGCGGACTCACATGTGCGGTTTGTGTCGGTTCTGTCGCTCGCTGTCCATGACCCACTGCCACACATGGGAGCGGACCGTACCGTCCGAGGGGAGCAGGGGGGAACCGCCATCCTCTTCACTGGACGGGCACCCGCTCGTTCCGTCGCTGACATTGGCAGGACGCTTGGACAGCGTGCTGGCGCGCCTGGACGGGATCAGACCCAGAGTACCGAGGTCAGCCTCCTGAACCGAAATCCACACAGTACCCCCCCCTCAAAAAAAGGAAAAACGAGTGGCACGGTGCACGGACTCACCCCGATTGGAGATCAGCCGGACTCTGGCACCTCTGGAAGCAGTACTCGGACCCCAGACACTGCGCCACCCGGTGGGTGGCCTCCGCCTCCATCTGCTCCCGGCTCTTGGGCGGGGCCGCGTGATGGTGGTGGATGTAATGGTGGTGGATGTGCTTGGTGGAGGGCTGGGCGGGCGCCGAGGCGGTCTTGGCCGGGACGGAGCAGCGCACACCGGACAGCAGGCCGGGGGCGGAGCCCCGTTGGTGGTGTCGGTCCGGGGAACGGGAGCGCGGCGAGTAGCCGGGCACGCCGGGGGACTGGCACCCAGGGGTCTTTAGGACCCGGGAGAGGTGCTCGTCCAGGATGGCCTGAGGGTCTTCATCACACGCCCCAGACGTGAAGAGGCTGAAGGAAGCGGGGGGCGGCTGCGAGGCCACGCCCACCAGCTCGCCCTCGTCTCCCTCGTCTTCCTGTAGGAACAAAAATGGTTCTTTAATGAGAACTTTGTTTTCAGGCTTTTAAACTTTAACAGAACACTGACACCCCCCCCACCCCACTCGAACTAATCCTATCCCGTCAGAATGACCCGCGAGTCTGATCAGTGATGCGGAGGCAGGGCGGCCCGATCGAGATGCTCCCCGGCGGAATGACGCCGAGGTGTCGGGGGGGAGGGGGGGGGTCAAACCGCTCAGAGGTCAGAGGTCACATGGTCGACGGGGCGTTTTAAGTGCAGATCTGCCCCGGGGTCCTGCCTCAAAGCCGCCTTTCATCTCGGGATAATTGAGTCTGATGAGGTGAGGCCGCGCGCACGCGGCGGCAGGGGAGGGGGGCCGGCCCGCGGGCCGAGCGGCGGCAGAGGAGGGGGGCCGGCCCGCGGGCCGAGCGGCAGCAGAGGAGGGGGGCCGGCCCGTGGGCCGAGCGGCGGCAGGGGAGGGGGGCCGGCCCGCGGGCCGAGCGGCGGCAGGGGAGGGGGGCCGGTCCGCGGGCCGAGCGGCGGCCCCGGTCCGGAACCTCGGAACCTTCGGTCTCACCTCCTGGATCTGCTGAAGCCGCTCCTCCAGCGAGCTGAGGGTGTCCCGCTCGCGCTTCACCTTCTCCAGGCGGGCGATCAGCGCCGCCGCAAACTCGGACGGCTGGACCGGCGCCATCTCGCGAGGCAGACGCTGGGTCCGCTGCGGGGGAGGAACAACAGGGACAGCGTGAGTGGCCACTTTATTAGATACAACATTCAATAAGCCTCATGGACCTTGTAGTTCTGCTTTGGGGTTCCCACTCGGTTCTCTAACCGTCCTCTGAGCTTTATTTCGGGAGGCGGGGGCTGGAGGTTCTCGCCGCATTAAGAACTTATCAAGTGGTTCCTGGTTCTCGATATGTTTGGTTCCTAACACTCAGTCCAAAAACCCTTTATTGTCTCGCACCTTATTCTTTCTTTAATGCCAACTACCAAAAGCCAAAGAACTGCCCCCCCCGTGGGGCAAGAAAGCTGGACTACACACACACACACACACACACACACACACACATACACACACACACACACACACACACACCCATGCCATCAGCATGAAGGCTCTGAAGTCAGCCAGCTTCAAAGAACCCTTGTCAAACATCAAACACACGCAAGGAGTGGGGGCGAAAGCAGGGGGGGCAGGGGGGTGTGGGGGGGGGGGGGGCGACACAGGCTTTTAAATCCCAGAATAAAGCCAGATAGACAGAAAAGGAAGAAAAGAGAGAGAGAGAGAGAGAGAGAGAGAGAGAGAGGGGGGGAGGGTGACAAAATTAAAAAAAATAAAAATAAAGGGAGGATGGAGAGTGAGACGGGGGGGGGTGAGAACGGGGGGGGGGATCAGAGGCAGGCCCGGGTTCTAGACTCTGTGAGAATGTTTAATAAACTCGACTTTGTTTCGGGTTTTTTTTTGGATCGCCACTTTTTCGGCGGGGTTCCGGAGGGCGGAACAGTGTGGGGGGGGTATGGGAGGGGGGGTTCGATCTCGTGAGATCCCCCCGGAGCACCGACCCCAGCGACCACTCAACCCAAAACTCAACTCGCGAGCCCGGCCCTGTGGAACCCCTCCAAATCTTTCCGAACCCCCCCGCCCCCCTCTGGAGCCCCCAACCCCAAACACACTGCTCCACCCCGCTGAGAGCTCCACCACGAGATCAGAGAGAGAGAGAGGGAGAAAAGAAGGGGGGAGGGTAAAGGGGGGGAGGTGGGGGTTCTGTGACAAAAACATTGGGGAGGGGGGGGTGGGGTGTTTGGGGGGGGGGGTTTCTCGGCTGGAGGTTGTCACCAAAGAAGCCACACAAACTGGACGCATTCAGCCGCTGATCAAAGGAACAGAGAGTCGACTCCTGATCTCACTTCCAGATTCTGACCACTTGACCCCCCGACACACTATACACCCCCCCCCCCCGCCCCTACCCCCCCCACACACACACACTCACACTCCTATCCATTACATCATCAGAACTGTGACCGAGGTTCCACCAACCGGATCGCACGTGAGAAACGACGGCGAAGGTTCAGAGACGCTCCAGAGGACAGAGCCTTTTAAACGCTGAGAACCAAAAAAATCCCCCAGTGAGGGACTCTGGGTAACAGGCTTTGAGTCGCAGATTTATCTCAAAGTAATAATAATAATAATAATAATAATAATAATGGTAATGATATATTAATAATTCATTCATTATCTTCCACTTTATCCTCTATTAGGGTCGCGGGATGGGGGGGGGGGGGTTCCCCATGCCCTTTCAAGGGGAGAACTTTTCGGGCGCTGGGCAGATACACCCAGGACAGGACGCCAATCCATCACTGGGCACACACTCACTCACTCACACACACACTATATGGGACAATTTGGAGAATTCAATTGACTTGATCCATGTTTTTGGACTGTGGGAGGAAGCCGGAGAACCCGGAGGAAACCCACGCAGACACGGGAAGAACATGGAAACTCCACCCAGATGGGAATTCGAAGCGGGAATCACCAGCATTGAGATGAGAACATCATAAACCACTAAGCCACCTATATTATTATTAATAATAATAATAATAATAATAATAATAATAGGGCGGCACGGTGGCTTAGTGGTTAGCATGTTCTCCTCTCAGCACTAGGGATTCCCGGTTTCCATGTTCTCCCCGTGTCCGCGTGGGTTTCCTCCGGGTTCTCCGGTTTCCTTCCTAAGTCCAAAAACATGGATCAAGGTCAATTGAGTTCTCCAAATTGCCCCATATAGAGTGTGTGTGTGTGAGTGAGTCAGTCTAAACACCCCCCCCCAGTAGAGGATAAAGGGGAAGATGATGGATAATAATAATAATAATAATAATAATAATAATAATAATAATAATAATAATAGTAATGATGATGATAATAATAGGGATGGAGATGGTGGAGCCTTGAGGGGGGGTTAAAGAGGGGGATAGGGGTTTGAAGTGGTGGTGATGGGGGGGGGTGCGTATGCTAATCCGTGCTATCGTTTGTAGTCTTTTATATGAAAATGAGCAGACGAGCGCGACGTTCTGTCAAAACACGAGCTTTGAAACGATCCCCGCGCGGGACGGAACCCAGCTGGCGAACGCGACGGCCGAGGGGCGGGGCTTACGGGAAAGTGGGGGAGCGCGACTTGTCCGTTGATCTTGACGCTCCGGTGCATCTCCCGCTGCAGCTGCTTCTTGGTGCCCAGCTGGTATGGCGGGATCCCGTCGCTTTCGGGGGAAACACAAACAAGAAGAGAATAAGAACACGCTCGTCATGACTATGGGTTCCACCGCAAGAACGCCGGGAACGTCGGCACCCCCCGGGCACCCCCCCGGAAACTACAGCGGTCCCGGTGTTGGTTCAGAAATGACCCAAACACCCATCCACCCATCCATCATCTGCTTTATCCTCTAAGGTTGGGTTGGGGGGGGTGAAGGGGAGGTTCCCCATGCCCATCGAGGGGAGAACATTTCAGGTGCTGGGCAGATACACCCAGGACAGGGGGGCAATCTATCGCTGGGGACACTCTCACTCACACACAAAAAAATAAAATAAAATAAAATAATATATATATATATAATATATATATAAGGGCAATTTGGAGCATTCAATTCACCTTGAATCCATGTTTTTGGAGATGAGTTGCAGTAACTTTAATTTAATAATCATCCGCCTTATCCTCTACTAGGGTTGCAGGGCGGAGGGGGGGGCACTGAGCACACACTCACTATATGGGGCAATTAGGAGCATTCAATTCACCTTGAATCAATGTTTTTGGACTCGATGAGATGAGATGGCAGATACACTCAGGACAGGGTGCCAATCGATCACTGGGCACACACTCTCTCTATACGGGGCAATTTTTGGAGCGTTCAATTCACCTTGAATCCATGGTTTGGGGGACTGTGGGAGGAAACCGGAGAACCCCGAGGAGACCCATGCAGACACGTGGAGAACATGCTAAGCACTGAGCCACCCGCACACCCGGGACCCCCAGGGGGCGCCACTCACTGCCCGGCGGCACCACGAGCCCGGACGCCTGAGGGGTCAGAGTCCCGAGGTCCAACTGCTCCGAAGGTGAGGACACGTCCTAATGACTAACAACCTCCCGATCGCTCTATTTACAGCCAGAACCGGGGCCTATCCCGCTCCCCCTCTCTCCCTCTCTTTGAAATCTCACACTCATGCGCACATCGCCTCCTGCCATCTTCATTTGGCAACAGCACCTCGCTGCTCCTCAGATCTCTGCAACATCAAACGCTGGGTTTGTAAGATAAGGTAGCGTTTGAAGTTGGCGCCGCCGCGTTCCCCGGAGTCCGAACCGATCCATAAATAAGAGAACAGCGCGCGGGAAAGAATGGGCCCGAAATCACCCCCAACCTCGCCTCTCTCTGTGTCGAGGTTCCGATTCGCGCGCTGCCTTTAAAGTGCCATGAATAACCCGCGCACTCCTGCAGGTGGGGCGCACGACGGCGGGGCGGGGTGGGGCGCGGACCACGTTCACCTCCCTCAACACTCCTGCAGGTGGGGGGCGCACGAGGACGGCGGGGCGGGGCGGGGCGCGGACCACGTTCACCTCCCTCGACACTCCTGCAGGGGGGGGGGGGGCGAGGCGGGGGCGGGGACCCACGTTCCCCTCCCCCTCAACACTCCTGCAGGGGGGGGGGCGAGGCGGGCGGCCGTTTACAGACCACGTTCACCTCCCTCAACACTCCTGCAGGTGGGGGGGAGGCGGGGCGGGGACCCACGTATTCACCTCCCTCGACACGGGGCCGGGGGGGGTGGCGAGGCGGGGCGGGGACCACGTTCACCTCCCTCAACACTCCTGCAGGGGGGGGCGAGGCGCATTGGATACGGGGCGGGGACCACGTTCACCTCCCTCAACACTCCTGCAGGGGGGGGGGCGAGGCGGGGCGGGGACCACGTTCACCTTCCCCTCAACACTCCTGCAGGGGGGGGGCGGGGGAGAAGGCGGGGCGGGGCGGGACACAGACCACGTTCACCTCCCCTCAACACTCCTGCAGGGGGGGGGGCGGGGGGGGGGGGTGCGGGGCGGTGGACCACGAGGACGGGGGGGGCGGGCGGGGGGGGACCACGTTCACCTCCCTCAACACTCCTGCAGGGGGGGGGCGCACGGGACGGCGGGGGGGGCGGGGGACCACGTTCACCTCCCTCGACACTCCTGCAGGGGGGGTGGGGGGGGGGGGGGGGGGGGGTGGGGTTGAGGCGGGGCGGGGACCACGTTCACCTCCGCTCGACACTCCTGAAACAGGGGGGGTGGGGGCGAGGCGGGGCGGGGGGCGCGGAACCACGTTTTCACCTCCCTCAACACTCCTGCAGGTGGGTGGGGCGAGCGGGGCGGGACACGTTCACCTCCTCGACACTCCTGCAGGTGATGGGGCGGTTGACGGGGCGCACGAGGCCCCACGGGGGGGGCGGGGCGGGGGGCGGGACACAGACCACGTTCACCTCCCTCAACACTCCTGCAGGTGGGGGGCGCATGAGGACGGCGAGGCGGGGCGGGGCGCTCCCTGAGCGGGGGCGGGCGGAGGAGCGGGGGGCCGGGGGGCACCACAGACCACGTTCACCTCCCTCGACACTCTGGCAGGGGGGGGCGCATGAGGACGGCGGGAGCGGAGGTACGGGGACCACGTTCACCTCCCTCAACTCCAGATCCTCTCTATGAGACACGCGGAAAAGGACACGGAACCGGGCGGGACGCCGCAGGGAATTCGTTTAGAACGTCGGTTGAATTCGCGGTCGGAGGGAGGAGCGCGCGGGGAACCTTCCAGGAACCCGCCGCCTCATCGGGACGTCCTGACGGGCGTGTCCTGCGTGTCCTGCGTGTCCGCCATACTAAATCAGGTTCCGGACTTTCGGAGCGTACGCGAACTCCGGTTTACCTCGGAGAACCTTTGATGTGGATCCTGTAACAGAGGACGACTCCGCTGAGTGTAGGGGGGGGGGGGGGGGGGGTAACACAAAGGTAATCTTTTAGAAGTTCTCCAGGCGGAACCGGGACTGATAACCACCCAAAGAGACGCCGGGAAACGGTTCCTGTAGAAGGAGAAAGTGTTCCACTCCGAACCGAGAAAAAGGTTCCAACTTCGTTTGAGGACTGAATGGAGAACTCGTTTCTATAGTTCCCCGGTTCCTGCTGCGTTTGATCTACAGAACACTGAGACGGGTATGGTTCCTGGGTTCCTCAAGTTTGTCCCTTTGGGAGCTTTTGGAGGCCTGGGCATTACGGTTGGCTGGTGCTTTGGTTCCAGGAGGAACTGAATTAATCGGTGAATATTCCGAACTCATCGCCGTGAAACGGAACCAACGCGGTTCAGCAACACGCAGAACCAATCGAGACGCGGCGCCCTCTGCAGGCTGACGGGACATCGGTTCTCTGAGAACTTCTCCAGTCAGAGGTTCCTCTTAAATGAGTCTCTGGAACCGTTTGGTTTCAAACCTGCTGACTGGTGATGAACCTTAATCATCATAACACAGATGGAACCCCCTCCACCCTGCACCACCTCCACCTGCATCACCTCCACCCTGCATCACCTCCACCCTGCACCACCTCCACGCTCCATCACCTCCACGCTCCATCACCTCCACCCTGCATCACCTCCACCCTGCACCACCTCCACCCTGCATCACCTCCACCCTGCATCATCTTCACCCTGCATCACCTCCACCCTACACCACCTCCACCCTGCACCACCTCCACCCTGCACCACCTCCACCCTGCACCACGTCCACCCTGCACCACCTCCACCCTGCATTACCTTCACCCTGCACCACCTCCACCCTGCATCACCTTTACCCTGCACCACCTCCACCCTGCATCACCTCCACCCTGCACCACCTCCACCCTGCACCACCTCCACCCTGCACCACCTCCACCCTGCATCACCTCCACCCTGCACCACCTCCAACCTACACCACCTCCACCCTGCACCACCTCCACCCTGCACCACCTCCACCCTGCACCACCTCCACCCTGCATCACCTCCACCCTGCTCACCTCCCACCCGCATCCCACCTCCACCCACCCTGCACCACCTCCACCCTGCAACCTCACCTCCACCCTGCACCCCTCAAACCCACCTGCCACCACCTCCACCTACACCACTCCACCCTGCACCCCACTCCACCCTGCACCACCTCCACCCTGCACCACCTCCACCCTGCACCACCACCCTCACCCAACCCTTGCACCTGCACCACCCTGCACCACCACCCCTGCACCACCTCCCACCCTTCCACCCCTGCACCCCCTCCACCTTGCACCACCTCCACCCTGCACCACCTCCACCCTGCACCACCTCCACCCTGCACCACCTCCACCCTGCATCACCTCCACCCTGCATCACCTCCACCCTGCACCCCCTCCACCCTGCATCACCTCCACCCCGCATCACCTCCACCCTTCATCACCTCCACCCTGCACCACCTCCACCCTGCATCACCTCCACCCTGCACCACCTCCACGCTCCATCACCTCCACCTGCACACCTCCACCCTGCATCACCTCCAACCTACACCACCTCCACCCTGCATCACCTCCACCCTGCATCACCTCCACCCTGCATCACCTCCACCCTGCATCACCTCCACCCTGCATCACCTCCACCCTGCATCACCTCCCCCTTGCATCACCTCCACCCTGCATCCACCCACCCTGCACCACCTCCACCCTGCATACACCTCCACCCTGCACCACCTCCACCCTCATCACCTCCACCCTGCACCACCTCCACCCTGCATCACCTCCACCTGCATCACCTCCACCCTACACACCTCCACCCTGCACCACCTCCACCCTCCCCACCTCCACCCCCTGCACCACGTCCACCCTGCACACCTCCACCCTGCATTACCTCCACCCTGCACCACCTCCACCCTGCATCACCTCCACCCTGCACCACCTCCACCCTGCACCACCTCCACCCTGCACCACCTCCACCCTGCACACACCTCCACCCTGCACCACCTCCACCCTGCACCACCTCCACCCTGCACCACCTCCACCCTGCACCCACTCCACCCCCTGCACCCAACCCAACTCCACCACCTCCACCACCACACTCCACCCTGCACCACCTCCACCCTGCACCACCTCCCCCTGCATCACCTCCACCCTGCACACCTCCACCCTGCATCACCTCCACCCTGCACACCTCCACCCTGCACCACCTCCACCTGCACCACCTCCACCCTACCCTCACCTCCACCCTGCACCACCTCCACCTGCACACCTCCACCCTGCCACACCCTCCTCACCTGCACCACCTCCACCTCCACCCTGCACCACCTCCACCCTACACCACCTCCACCCTGCATCACCTCCACCCTGCACCACCTCCACCCTGCATCACCTCCACCCTGCACCACCTCCACCCTGCATCACCTCCACCCTGCACCACCTCCACCCTGCACCACCTCCACCCTGCATCACCTCCACCCTGCACCACCTCCACCCTGCATCACCTCCACCCTGCACACCTCCACCTCCACCACCTCCACCCTGCATCACCTCCACCCTGCACCACCTCCACCTGCACCACCTCCACCCTGCACCACCCCACCCCTGCACCACCTCCACCCTGCATCACCTCCACCCTGCATCACACCTCCACCCTGCACATCACCTCCACCCTGCATCACCTCCAACCCTGCACCACCTCCACCCTGCATCCTCCACCCTGCACCACCTCCACCTCACACCTCACCCTGCATCACCTCCACCCTGCACCACCTCCACCCTGCACCACCTCCACCCTGCACCACCTCCACCCTACACCACCTCCAACCTGCACCACCTCCACCCTGCAACCACCTCCACCCTGCACCACCTCCACCCTGCACCACCTCCCACCTGCATCCTCACCCTGCACCACTCCACCCTGCATCACCTCCCCCTGCACCACCTCCACCCTGCATCACCTCCACCCTGCACCACCTCCACCCTGCACCACCTCCACCCTGCATCACCACCCTGCACCACCTCCACCCTGCACCCTCCACCCTGCACCTCCAACCCTCCATCACCTCCCCCCTGCATCACCTTCACCCATGCATCACCTCCACCTGCATCACCTCCACCCTGCACCACCTCCACCCTGCACACTCCACCCTGCATCCACCTCCACCCTGCACCACCTCACCTCAATCACCTCCACCACTGCACACCTCCACCCTGCACCACCTCCACCCTGCACCACCTCCACCCTCACCCCTCCATCACCGGCATCCACCCTCCACCCCTGCATCCTGCATCACCTCCACCCTGCAACCACCTCCACCCTGCACACCTCCACCTCACACCACCTCCACCCTGCACCACCTCTCCTGCATCACCTCCACCCTGCACCACCTCCACCCTGCACCACCTCCACCACTTCCACCCTGCACCCCCTCCACCCTGCACCACCTCCACCCTGCACCTCCACCCTCACACTCCACCCACCACCTTCACCTGCTCACACCTCCACCCTGCATCCCTCCACTGCATCACCTCCACCCTCCATCACCTCCACCCTCCACCTCCACCCTGCATCACCTCCACCCTGCATCACCTCCACCCTGCATCACCTCCACCCTGCATCACCTCCACTCATAATCACCTCCACCCATAATCACCTTCACCTTCTATCACCTCCACTCTCCATCACCTCCACCCTCCATCACCTCCACCCATAATCACCTTCACCCTGCATCATCCTCAAAGTGGATCACCTGCCCCCTGGTTCACCTGCCCTTGTTGTGTGAATGGGGGTGTTAACAGTGCGGGGTTTTTAATAAATCTAACCAAACAACCCTCCACCCTGCACCCCCTTCCCCCCCCCACCCTGCCCCCCCGAACAACCCCCCCTCCTGAACCCTGCACCCCCCCCCTGAACACAACCCCCCCCCCCCCCACGGTGCGAGAGAAAAGAACTACAGAGGATCGTGAGGTCTGCAGAGAAGAGAACTCATTGGATGCTCCACCCTCTACCCCACCCACACCTCCCCATGGAGGATCTACACCTCCAGTTCTCGTTGTCTGCAGAGAGCTCACAAAATTATTACAGACAATTCCTCACCCCGGTCACCATCTCCTAGAGCTGCTACCATCAGGTCGACGCTACAGAGCAATAAAAACAAAAGAGAAAAACCGGCTCTCAGAAAGATAGCTTTTACCCAACCGCTGTACGAACACTAAATGGTTGCACTGTAAAAAAAAAAAACAAAAACAAACGGCTTTTTTTACCCAGTCAAAATTCACTATTGAATGTGCAATTTTTGGTGGAAATTTTGAACGTGCAATAAAAAAAAATATAAAGAAATAAAAAACGTGCAATATATAAATATAAATACAATTCAAACTCAGGTTATACATTCTTACACACTATTGTAAATAAGATTCTTTCTTTCTTTCAATTTATTTTTATTTATTTTTTATTTTTTATTTTTTTCTTGTAAATTGTAAATTATAGTGTACTCTTTTAAAACTCTTTTAAATCTTTATCTGTTTAAATTTATGTATGTGACACCGAAAGTATGGCACCTTAATTTCGTTATACCTGGTATAATGACAATAAAGATATTCTGATTCTGAGAGAGAAAGAAACGGAGCGAGCTGATGCTTCAAAATCAAATTCTTTCGAAAAGAAACCAAAAAAAAAAACAAAACCCCAGTTCTCTCATTTCTGTACTTTAGCATGTTCTCCACTCCGTACTCCTCACACTCGTTCCAGCGAGCGAGCACTTACACACTGCTGTCGGTCATGGACATGGAGTCGTCGGTGGTGGCGTCGCTGGACACCTCGCTGTCGTTGGCGCTGCTGACCGGCGCCACCATGTGGCCCGAGTTCACGAAGTACGGACTGGCGGGGTCGCCCCTCCGCTGAGCCCTGAAACGCAAAACAGCACGTCACATGACGCACAGGGTCACGAGGCATTATGACATCACAACCGAGCCAGAGAGCCGCTTGTGATGTCACTAAACACCGCACTCTCGGTTTGGCTGCAAGACCAATAGGGGGAGGGATTTGGGTCACATGACCGGGAGGACACGGCGAGGATTACGGGAGGATTTCCGGGGGGGTTTTTGGGGTGACCGTAGTAACAGAGCATCTCCACTAGGGGGGATTGTCATGTGACCTGTCACTCGGTCCAGAACCCTGACCCTGATACGGAGCGCCGGACGTCTTAACGCTCCCGAATTCCCTCCCGGTGCCCACCCCTCCTTACGTTTATACCCCCCACCCCCCCCGTGTACCTCTCGCACCCATTATATCAACAACCAACAACCCCCCCCCCCCCCCCCCCACTGTTTGCTTTTGGTCTGCAGCTCCTCGCCCTCCTTCAGTTCAAGCCTTTGGGTTGTTTTTTTTTTTTTTTTTTTTTTTTTTTTTTTTTTTTTTTTTTCTTCTTCCTCTCTCTCTCTCTCTCTCTCTCTCTCTCGCTCGCCCCTCCACCTCCTGCCTCATTCTCTTTCTCCTTGCTTTTTTTTTTGTCTCTCTCTCCTCTCCTGCTGCGCTGCATTCCAGCTTCCCTGGCAGGACGGGGGGGGGGGGGGGGGGGGGGGCAGAGGCATTCGCGGGCTGAACTTTATGAGAAATGCCTACTACGTGTGAAAACAGATAGAGATGGAGAGAGAGAGAGAGCGGGCGAGCGAGCGACAGGGGCACAGCATGACTGAAGCCCTAAACCCGGGCTGAGCTCGGCCTGACCTCCTACGCCCCCCTCTCCTCTCTCTCTCTCTCTCTCTTTTCTTTCATCATCTCCTCCCCTTTCCTGTCCCGTCTCTCTCCCTCTCTCTCTCTCTCTCTCTCTCTTTTTTTGTGTCTCCTCTTCCTTTCCAGAAAAAAAAAAAAAAACAAAAAAACCCGGCAGATAAAAGGACGAAGCAGAAGCCAAAATGCATACAGATACCGAATTCTGGGCGAAAAAAAAAAAAAAAAAAAAAAAAAAAAAAAAAAGGAGCCTCTTTAAAAAGAAGGGTAGAGGGGGTGCGCGGGGGGGGGGGGGGGGGGGGCAAATTAGTTCCACATGTGTCAGATAAAAAACTCTGTCACACACAGAGTTGGCGCAGGCCGTGGGGAACGGAGAGGTAACCCCCCCCCCCCCCACACACACACATATATAAACACACACACACACACACACACACAAACACACACACACTCACACACACACCACCATATCTTTTCACTCCCTCACAGAGTGAAAACACCAGCAGGAAGAAGCAGAGATGCCCTCATGTCAGCGACACCCCCTCATCCTCCTCATAACAGCCACGGCAGGACACTTTGTCTCCGCTGAGACACACACACACACACACACACACACACACACACACAAAAGTTTGGAACCATTTGGTCATGCTTCTTGCTTAAGCCCTTTTCATCTGCCCACTTTTTAAAATCCCAGCAAAAAAAAAGTGTGTGTGTGTGTGTGTGTGTTGGGGGGGGGGGAATAAAAGCCGACCCGCTTTCTGTTTACTCCAGCGATCCGTCTTTAAGACACAACAAAGGGACGGTGGTGGGGGGGGGGGGGGTATGTGTGCGGGGGGGGGGTGCAGAACTTCAAGTGCATTGCGCAGTAATTGTTTCCAGATGTCTGTCTCACGCTGCAGTGTGTGATGTTCTGAGGCCGGCTGCGGGCCGCGCTATTAAAACCAGGCTTTGATTGAAAGTCTTGCAGGAAAAATAAGTGTTTTTTTTTTTTTTTTTTTTTTTTTTCGTTTTTTTTTTTTTCGTTGACACAGACCTCGGGTCGGTGTCGATGCTGCGCAGCTGCGAGACAGAGTTTGGAAACGTCTGCGCAGCAGAACACAAAGGCCTTCTTTAAAAAAAAAAAAAAAAAAAAATACGGCTTATCTTTCATCTCAGACCAAAAACTAAAATATCTTCCTTTTGCAGCCGAGGACTGTCTCTCTCTCTCTCTCTCTCTCTCTCTCTCTCTCTCTCTCTCTGTGTGTGTGTGTGTGTGTGTGTGTGTGTGTGTGTGTGTGCGGAGTCACAACATGAATCATAATCTTTAACAAATACAACACACGGCTCACTGAATCACTGCGCCATCTATTTATCTAGTTATAAAGTTTTAAAAACTCATCATTAAATTATTAAATAAGATTCTTATCAATAAGGCGGCTCGGTGGTTTTGCATGTTCTCCTCTCAGCGCTAGGGATTCCCGGTTCGAATCCCAATCTGGGTGGAATCTCCATGTTCTCCCCGTGTCCGCATGGGTTTCCTCCGGGTTCTCCGGTTTCCTCCCACAGTCCAAAAACATGGACCAAGGTGAATTGAATTCTCCAAATTGCCCCATATAGAGTGTGTGTGAGTGAGTGAGTGAGTGAGTGAGTGTGTCCAGCGATGGATTGGCGTCCTGTCCTGGGTGTATAAACGTTCCAAACCCTGTAAGCGGAAGATAATGGATGGATGGACGTTTAAAAGTCCACTCATAAAGTGACATCATTAGGTTATTAAATAAGATTCTTATAAATAAGGTTCTAACAGGAGAACTGGTGACGTCATGACTTTGTGGTTTGGGGGCGCTTCATTTGCATAACGAAAATAGTAGCGGCGCGGTAGCTCAGTGGTCAGGGCATTGGGTTATCAATCTGAAGGTTGGGGGTTCAAATCCCAGGACCACTAAAGTTACCAGTGTGGGTCCTTGAGCAAGACCCTTAACCCTCAGTGCTGCAGGGGGCGCTGTGATGAACCCTGTGCTCACCTTGTAAGTCGCTTTGGATAAAAGCGTCCAATAAATGACCAAATGTAAATGTAATGTAATGAAAACAAAGACCCCGTCCCCTCCCATCATTAGGTTATTAAATAAGATTCTTATAAACAAGGTTCTAACAGGAGAACAGGTGACGTCATGACTTTGTGGTTTGGGGGCGCTTCATTTCATTCATTCATTCATTATTTTTTTTCTTTATCTTCTATTAGGGTCGCGTTGGGGTTCCCCATGCCCATCCAGGGGAGAACATCTCGGGCGCTGGGCAGATAGACCCAGGACAGGGGGGGGGCAATCGATCACTGGGCACACACTCACTCACACAGACACACTCTATATGGGGCAATTTGGAGAACTCAATTGACTTGACCCATGTTTTTGGACTGTGGGAGGAAACCGGAGAACCCGGAGGAAACCCACGCAGACACGGGGAGAACATGGAAACTCCACCCAGATGGGGATTCGAACCGGGAATCCCTAGCGCTGAGAGGAGAACATGCTAAACCACTAAGCCACCGTGCCGCCCGGCGCTTCATTTGCATAACGAAAACAAAGACCCCGCCCCCGCCCCTCCCATCATCAGGTTATTAAATAAGATTCTTAAAAATAAGGTTCTAACGGGAGAACGTAAAAGGAACTTGTGACGTCATGACTGTGGTTTGGGGGCGCGGTGGGAGCGATTTTATTTCTAAAAGCGCAAAAACGAAACCAGACGGACACCTGAACATGACCCCGCCCCCTCCCTCACCCCCACCCCCCCCACACACACACACACACACACACACACACACACACACACACCTGACAGCCGCTCCGCCGGGGCGCGTACCTGCATGTGGAGGTGCGCAGGGCGACGGTGGCGCGCAGGGTCTCGGCGGACAGCCCGACCGCCGCCGCCAGCGCCTTGGCCCGCCGCAGCTCTCCGCAGGTCCACTCCTTGTCCTCGATCAGCGGCGGCAGGTAGCCGCACACCAGCTCCAGGCCGGCCAGCTCCAGGCCGGCGCACGCGGCGCCCTCGCCGCCGCCGCCGCCGCCGCCGGCGCGCGCGTACTCCAGGTAGACGTCGGAGGCGAGGAAGGCGCGGTAGGCGCTGTCCTGCAGCCCGGCCTCGATCTCCGTCTGCGCCTGGTCGAACACGCGCAGCTCCACGCGCGGCCGCCGCAGGCCCTCGCGCACGCGGGCGCGCGTCGGCGCGCGCAGGCGCCCGGCCACCACGCCGCGCGCCTCCACGTAGCGCTTGTAGATGGCGCGCGCCACGCGGCGCGTCTTGGCGTCCTGCGGGTCCATCAGCCGGAAGCCGTTGCACGCGAACCAGAAGTCCAGCGCGTCCTCGCAGCGCTCGCGCGCCAGGAAGGTGCGGAACAGGTGCGCGCCGTCGCGGTCGGCCAGGAGCGCGCGCAGCGAGCGGGTCCAGCGCGCGAGCGGCGAGTCCGGGCTCGCGCGCCCCTCCGGCTCGTCGTCGTCCCGGCGCGCGGACCTCGCGCTCCCCGCCGCCGCCGCCGCCGCCGCCGCCGCCGCCTTCAGTTGGAGGTCGCGGCGCGGCGCCTCCTCCTCGCCCTCCTCTCCGGGCACCGGCGGCCGCGGGGCGTCCTCGCGGAAACTGCCGCTGCTCATGGGCTCGGTGAGCGCGCGACTCATGGCTCCGTCACCTCCTCCACCTCCTCCTCCTCTTCGCGCGCGCTCCTCTCAATGCTCTCCTCCTCACGCGCGCTACGAGCGGCCGCCGCGGCGCGGGCAGAACCTCGAGTCTCTCTGCAACACACACACACACACACACACACACACACACACACACACACACAGAGCCAAATTAGATGAGTTCCCCGTTTTAATCATGCCACGCGCAATACGGTACACTACAGGACAGGGCAGGACGACGCAAACTTTAACGTCACGTGACACAGTCCCACGACCCCCCCCCCCCCCCCCCCGACCCCCCGCAGCGGGATCAAAGACAGGACGCTCCGCGAAAAAGCGCCGCGCGCGCGCGCGGTGCTGAGGGTGGCTCATGCGCTGTGTCGCGCTCGGATGTTCTAGAGGAAAAGTGGAGCCCAGAACCTCTGGGCTGCTGGACAACCTCGGTCCACGCCGGCGCGGCACCCACGCTCCACGCACGGGCAGGTTCTGCTGCTCCATCAGCGTCACGCTTTACGTGGGGAACCATCTCAGTTCTCACTGTTCTCATCAGAACCCACAGCAGAACCCATCTGCGCCTTAGAACACACACCCCGGCTTACTTTACATTCTCCAAACCACGAACTTCACCCCCCCCACACACACACAGAGAGAACCTGCCAAACCCCACACAGTCAGAGTTCTGATTCAGCAGGAGTTCTCAACAGATACCAGCTCAGAACCAAAGTGGAACATCCGCCGCCTCCACGAACCCACTGTGACACCAGTGTGCAGAACCGTGTGGACAGAAGTTTAGAAGAAGGTGGTTCCTGCGCGGAGAACGTGCTGGCTCTGCGTGGACAAAGCGTCCTTTACAGAACCTTCATCTATTATTACAAATTGGACGTCGGAGCAGTGCAAGAACCATGTGAAGAACCAAGCCAGCACCCGGAGAACCGTTTAAGCCTGAAAAGGTCTTCTTTAAGCGTCCGTTATTTGGACAGAACCCTCGGAGAACCATCTTCGGGAACCATGGTGTCACACAGAAAGGGATTAGAGAAAGTTCCACACCGCAGAACCCAGAACTGTTAATCCACATGTGGAGACATCCACCCACACCAGACCCTGAGATCTGAGCTTCTCCAGGAAACAGTACCGACTTATTTCACTTTGAACTCCGGCGAGATCAAAGCGAAGGACCGCAGAGGTTCCGACAGCACGAGACCGCGCAAAAGAACCAGAACTCTGAACTGTACGCGACGGACCGGGGAACCGAGCGCACTCCGGGGGGAACCGAGCGGACTCCGGGGGGAACCGAGCGGTCTCCGGGGCTGCAGGGGAACCGGACGGGTTCTCGTACCATGGTTCCAGGGTTCCGGGAAACGAGGCGCTGCGTCGGATCCTTTAATCCAAAAACCGGTTTAATCCACAGAATAAAGATCCAATCCGGAGGCAAATAATCCGTCTGACACCGAGGAGAGAGACTGAGAGAGAGAGCGTCCTCAGCTCGACTGAGAGAGAGACACACAGAGAGAGAGAGAGAGAGAGAGAGACACAGAGAGAGAGAGAGAGAGAGAGAGAGAGAGAGACGCTGCGTCTTGTTCGCGTCCCATTCAGCAACTGGTCCGCTGCGCGGCGCGCACTGGCACCTCCTCTCAACCAGAGGGGGTATCAGAATATCAAAGGGGTAGTACCACACACACACACACACACACACACACACACACACACACACACACACACACACTCCTCCTCTCAACGTCAAAAACGAAGCACGGGTTGCCAGATTGAATTCATTTCCTCTAAACGAAATTCTGTCACGTTTCCAAACTCCGTGTTCAAAACCTTTCTCTCTCTCTCTGCACACACACACACACCACACCACACACACACACACACACACACACACACACACACACTCACAGCACACACACCCACCGGCTGACACAGTTTCCTCTCTGTTAGGGACTGTATGGGAGTTTAGTACTATGTCCGCGTATATCCCTCGGGTATATATATATCCTATATATATACTATATATATATATATTACCCCATATAATATATATATAATATATAGTGCGGCACCGATAGCTTAGTGCTTTGGTAATATTCTATCTCAGCGCCAGGGAATTCCCCGTTCGAAAAAAAGGGGACGGGCAATCTGGGCCTGGAGTTTCCATGCTCTCCTCTCAAGCACCGGTGGGCTTCCTCCGGTTCGAATCCCCATTTGGGTTTTCCTCTCCCAGTCCAAAAACATGGATCAAGTCAATGAGTTCTCCAAATTGCCCCATATAGAGTGTGTGTTTGTGTGAGGTGAGTGTGTACCCAGTGATAGATTGGCGCCCTGTCCTGGGTGTATCTGCCCAGCGCCCGAGACGTTCTCCCCTGGATGGGCATGGGGAACCCCCCCGCGACCCTAAAAGAGGACAAAGCGGGAGATAATGAATGAATGAATGAACAAAAAAAGAAAATAATTCATGATAAAGTTTAAATCCACATCGATGTTCATGTCTCTATAAACCTCAGCAAAATATCAGATATAGAAATATCTATAAAAGTATTGGGACACACCTTTTTTAAAAAAAAAAGTTTTCCGTCAACAGTTCCCGTGGACTGAATCATTACAGATGTTTTTAGATTAAATGTTTGATTATGATAAATTACTGTTTTAATAAAATCCAAATGAATACGCATTCATTCATTCATTCATTCATTCATTTATTTAAGTTAAGTTTTTTAAATGTATAAATATTTACTGTAAAGCCGGTTCATCGCGAGCCTGTCAGGCGGCAGAGAGCAGATCAACCATCAGGTGGCGCTAAACTCCGAATGCCTCATGAATATTCATGACTCGCATTTCCAGTCTTCCGTTCATAACGTTCACTCAGCATGAAGTAACGAGCGTAGCCCCGCCCCCAAGTTGAACTGATCCAGAACTCGACTCGTTTAAATATTCAGTATGAAGAATCGGATCATTTCCATGATTCTATTTTTATACCTTTTATGTTTCTCTATATTAATAGATCAGAATAATGACGTCATTTCATTTACATTATTAACACACTGAGTTCCTTCAGTTCCCTCACAACACACACACACACACACACACACACACACACACACACACACACACACACTATCATGTCTTTATGTTCTAACAGTTACGGGCCTTCCCCAAACTGTTTACACACAGATGCATACATTAATCTCAGACGCCTCTGCGTCTAAAAACCTGAGCGTCAAAATGAACAGGACACCCAGAGATTTAGAGAGCGTCCCAAAGGGACAGAGGGACAGACAGAGGGACGAGAGGGACGGAGAGACAGAGGGACAGACAGAGGGACAGACACACAGATAAACAGAGAGACAGATTAGACCAGAGGGACAGAGAGACAGAATAAAACAGAGGGACAGACAGAGTGACAGACAGAGGGACAGAGAGAGGAGACAGATAACAGACAGGACAGACAGAGGGACAGAGAGACAGATAAACAGAGGGACAGACAGAGGGGACAGATAAACAGAGGGACAGACAGAGAGACAGAGGGACAGAGAGGACAGAGTGACAGAGAGGGACAGACAGAGGGACAGAGAGAGAGACAGAGTGACAGAGAGAGGGACAGACAGAGGGACAGACAGAGGGACAGACAGAGGGACAGAGAGGGACAGACAAGTGTTACAGAGAGGACAGAGAGGGGACAGAGGGACAGAGAGACAGATAAACAGAGGGACAGACAGAGGGACAGAGAGACAGATAAACAGAGGGACAGACAGAGGGACAGAGAGACAGATAAACAGAGGGACAGACAGAGGGACAGACAGAGGGACAGAGAGACAGATAAACAGAGGGACAGAGAGAGAGACAGAGGGACAGAGTGACAGAGAGGGACAGACAGAGGGACAGACAGAGGGACAGAGAGACAGATAAACAGAGGGACAGTGTGACAAAGAGGGACAGACAGAGGGACAGACAGAGGGACAGACAGAGGGACAGAGAGACAGATAAACAGAGGGACAGAGAGAGAGACAGAGGGACAGAGTGACAGAGAGGGACAGACAGAGGGACAGAGTGACAGAGAGGGACAGACAGAGGGACAGAGAGAGAGACAGACAGAGGGACAGAGAGACAGATAAACAGAGGGACAGTGTGACAAAGAGGGACAGACAGAGGGACAGACAGAGGGACAGACAGAGGGACAGAGAGACAGATAAACAGAGGGACAGAGAGAGAGACAGACCGGGAGAGACAGAGGGACAGACAGACAAACAGTCAGAGAGCCCGTTCTGTGTTTTGTGTAACAGAACCTGGGTCTGTGATGCGGGTTCTCCGGCCGGCGCTGTTAGAACTCGGAGGCGTGCCCTCTGCTGAAGTCACATTTTGGGAATTCCTCTCAGGTGTCGGACTGAAATCAGCCGCGAGGCGCCGAATAAAGTCGGGGCAGTAAACCTGCATTCCTGCCCCCCCCACCCCCCCACCCGGCCCAAAGTCAACTCCCGCGGGCCTCCGGCCCCCGACCCAGAGCACTTCAAAGCGGGTCACACCTCCACCCGGCTCCCGGAACAAACGGGCCTTCTCATCTCACACGCGTGACATGACGAGACGGGATAGGCTCGGACCCGGACCCGTCTCTGCCCCGCGGGGCGGGCCGTGGCCCGGAGGCTCGTCCGGAGCGGGAGCGGGAGGCGCCGGGAGGAGGAGGAGGAGGAGGAGGAGGAGACGGGTTTTAACGAGTCTAACGAGGAGCTCTGAAGTGAGGTGTGGAGCGGCGGTGAGGGAGGCAAGGTCGGCCATCTTGGCTCTAAGGTTCTCAGTTTCAGCAGCAGCATCAAAGAAACGGCAAAACACGACTCCGGAGAACCACCGGAGAACCAGCGGAGAACCACCGGAGAACCAGCGGGTTCTGTGGCAAAATAGGGAAACATCCCAAAGATACCCCACAGCCCCGCCCTGCCCCGCCCCGCCCCCCCCGAGTGAGCGAGCTACCCCTTCAGAGGCTGGAGGTAAATAATAGAACCCCCAACAGAAGCGTTTTACTGAAGTTCTAATGCGGATTACTGACTTTAATGTCATTAAAGTGAAAGGAGGAGAGCGAGAGAAAGAGAGAGAGAGAGAGAGAGAGAGAGAGAGAGAGATAAAGGACGAGAGAAAGGAGAGAGAGGCATTCTCCACCCCGCGCGACTTCAAAGCGTTTATTGTTCCTTTGATGTTGGACTTTAAAGAGCGAGTTATATTTAAATCCACGAATTCGGTCGCAGAACCCGGGTGACTGCGAGTCTGCAGCCGCCCGACTCCGAACGATGACGCGCGGCTCCTCATTAACCAGGAGGAACCGCGAGCGGGGTTCCGCGTGGGTTCCCGTCCACCAGGCACGGAACCCGGAGTTTGGTTCCTGGAACACGGGGGGGGGGGGGGGTACTGACAGCCTCCAGCTGCAGAACCATGGAGCTTCCAGGAACGAGGATTCTGGATTGAAAGGCGCCAGAACAAACCGGAGTTCCCGTGTTGACGTGCCAGAACCATAATGGTTCCAGTTCCGGGAGCTGAGGATCCATTTGGTTCCGGTATGGGAAGCGTAGCAGGTGTGACGGCTCGTTCCAGCGGTTCTGCAGAGGAAGGTTCCAGTTCCACGGGGCAAGACTGCTCATGATAGTCAAAACGCAGGTTCCAGGACCATTCTAGTTCCAGGGGGCAGATGTTTTAGTTCCAGTACCGTTGATCAGGTTACCAGAGGATCAGGTCCAGCAGCATGATCATCTGACCCGGAAGACGTTACAGTTCACGATATTCGAGTACATCCAGAACCCAGATAATATGGAACCAGAGCTAGTGCCCTTGATGTAGTGCCCTTGATGTAGTGCCCTTGATGTAGTGCCCTTGATGTAACGTTCTTGTCTACCAGGTCACTGAAGGAAGAGAACATGGTGGTGATGTCACAACCATGGAGCCTGTCAGACCTCTCTCTCTCTCTCTCTCTTTTTTCACTCATGCTCTCTCGCTCACTCGCTCTCTCTCTCGCTCACTCGCTCTCTCTCCACCCTCCTCTATATGACGCTGACCCGTTACTGACCCCTCTGCTCGCGGCCCCGTGCCTTTTCACAAGGGCACCCCAAATGTTTGAAAAGGCCGGGATAGGAGGTGCGAAGTCGCAGAGGCGCAGCCGTAAAGCGAGGTTGCCCCGGGGCCAACCCCAGACTCGTGCAACAGAACAAATACGAGACATCTGAAGTCGTTCCAGGAGGCAATTAAAAAAATCACTCACCGGTGTTTACATTCCCGGGTGGGGGTGCTGGATTTGGGTGGGGGGGGGGGGGTTTGGCGGTTTGTGGTGGTGAACATCGTTCTACCACACGCTTAGAACATCGTTCTTCCGCACGCTTAACCAGGTCCTCATAAAGAGCTGCTCGCAAATTCACTCTCAAAAGCAAACCTAGCACGGCAGCATGGCAGCGAGAACCGAGTTTGGTATGTTCTCCACACCGGACGCCGCACCTAGGCGGCTTTTCCTCATACGTCTGAGGCGTCGACATGTGACCTCCAGTCCAGAGGGGGCATCGGCTGTTTCACTGGGAACCAAAGATGCCGGGCTGGTGCAGTCCCTGGAGGAACCTTTGTATGTTCTCGCGCTCCGGTTCGAATCCCAATCTGGGTGGAGTTTCCATGTTCTCCCCGTGTCGTCGCGGGTTTCCTCCGGGTTCTCCGGTTTCCTCCCACAGTCCCACAAAAAGATGAAGTGGCTGCTCTAAATTGCCCCTATATACTGTGTGTGTGTGCCTAGAGACAGATTGGCGTCCTGTCCTGGGTGTATATATCCAGCATCTGACATGTTCTCCCCTGGCTGTGCATGGGAACCCCCACCCAGAGGGTGGAGCGTACATTCTGCGAGAGTGAGTGAGAGAGAGAGACACTGGGGGCCGGGTGAGGAGGCCGGGTGAGGGCAAGCGGGTGAGGGCAAGCGGGTGAGGGGAATGGGTGAGGGCGACCGGGTGAGGGGGCCAGGTGAGGGCGTGGGTGAGGGTGCCGGGTGAGGGGGCTAGGTGAGGGCGACCGGGTAAGGGTGCCGGATGAGGGGACTGGGTGAGGGCGACCGGGTGAGGGGGCCAGGTGAGGGCGTCGGGGTGAGGGGGCCGGGTGAGGGCGACCGAGTGAGGGCGACCGCGTAAGGGGGCCGGGTGAGGGTGACTGGGTGAGGGGGCCGGGTGAGGGGGCCGGGTGAGGACGACCGGATGAGGGGGCCGGGTGAGGGTGACCGGGTGAGGGCGACCGGATGAGGGGGCCGGGTGAAGGTGCCGGGTGAGGGGGCCGGGTGAGGGCGACCGGATGAGGGGGCCGGGTGAGGGTGACCGGGTGAGGGCGACCGGATGAGGGGGCAGGGTGAGGGGGCCGGGTGAAGGTGCCGGGTGAGGGCGACGGGTGAGGGGGCCGGGTGAGGGTGACTGGGTGAGGGGGCCGGGTGAGGGCGACGGGTGAGGGCCGGGTGAGGGCGACGGGTGAGGGGGCCGGGTGAGGGTGCCGGGTGAGGGTGACCGGGTGAGGGGGCCGGGTGAGGGCGACCGGATGAGGGGGCCGGGTGAGGGTGACCGGGTGAGGGCGACCGGATGAGGGGGCCGGGTGAGGGGGCCGGGTGAAGGTGCCGGGTGAGGGCGCCGGGTGAGGGCCGGGTGAGGGCGACGGGTGAGGGGGCCGGGTGAGGGTGACCGGGTGAGGGGGCCGGGTGAGGGTGACCGGGTGAGGGCGACCGGATGAGGGGGCAGGGTGAGGGGGCCGGGTGAAGGTGCCGGGTGAGGGCGACGGGTGAGGGGGCCGGGTGAGGGTGACTGGGTGAGGGGCCGGGTGAGGGCGA
>JAFMOC010000189.1:1042500-1047500 GCA_019802505.1 Corydoras sp. C115 | reverse complement strand
TTTTTTGCACAAGGTTTGCACACACTTCAGGAGTCATTTTGGCCCACTCCTGTCTGCAAATCACCTCCAAATCCTTAAGGTTTATAAGCATGCATTTGGAAACGTGAAACTTCAGCTCTCTCCATAGATTTTCGATGGGATTGAGGTCAAGAGACTGGCTAGGCCATTCCATGACCTTGATATGCTTCTTATTGAGCCAGTCCCTTGTTTCCTTGGCTGTATGTTTTGGGTCGTTGTCGTGCTGAAAGACCCATCCACGACCCATTTTCAGTGCCCTGGCAGAGGCAAGGAGGTTGTCACCCAGGATTTTGCGATACATGGTCCCGTTCATCTTCCCGTCAATGCGGTGAAGTTGGCCTGTGCCCTTAGAAGAAAAACACCCCCAAAACATAATACTTCCACCACCATGCTTGACAGTGGGGATGGTACTCTTAGGGTCATATTCTGTATTTTTCTTCCTCCAAACACGTCGAGTTGAGTTGAGGCCAAAGAGCTCAATTTTGGTCTCATCTGACCACAGCACCTTCTCCCAGTCTCTCTCGGAGTCATTAATATGTTCATTGGCAAACTTGAGGCGGGTCTGGACGTGAGCCTCCTTGAGCAGAGGAACCTGTCGTGCACTGCATGATTTTAAACCATTACGTCTCAGTGTATTACCAATGGTTTTTTTCTGAGACTGTGGACCCAGCTGCCTTGAGATCATTACTCAGCTCCTCACGTGTAGTTCTTGGCTGATTTTTAACCTTTCCCATGATCAATGAGACTCCACGAGGTGATATCTTGCATGGAGCTCCAGGCCTGGGTCGATTGACAGTAATGTTGTACTTCTTCCACTTCCAAATAATTGCACCAACAGTTGTCACCTTCTCATCCAGCTTTTTTACTTATGACTTAGTAGCCCATTCCAGCCTTGTGTAGGTCAACAATTTTGTCCCTGATGTTGGAGTGTCACTGAGACTGTTGCCAGGTGGACTTTTATACAGGTGATAATTTGGGACAGGTGTCTCTCATTCAGGTAAAGACTTCACTGTGATTAGGGTGTGTCAGTGGTTTTACTAGGGGATCAAATAATTATTTCCCTCAATAAAGTGCAAATTATTTTTTATTTCTCATTCCATGTCATTTTCTCCATTTTTCTTTTGATATTCTGTGTGTCACTGTTAAAATAAAACTGGCATAAAATTATGAGACGTTTCATTTGTTTTTTTGTATTAAAACTTCAGTGGGGGATCAAATACTTATTTCCTCCACTGTATGTGTGTGTATATGTGCGTGTGTGTGTAAGTGTGTGTGTGTGTGTATGAGTGAGTGTGTTTGTATGTGTGTGTGTGTATGTGTGAGTATCTGTGTTTGTATATGTGTGTGTATATGTGTGTGTATGTAAGTGTGTGTGTGTGTATATGTGTGTGTGTATGTCTATGTGTATGTGTGAGTGTGTTTGTGTGTATGTGTTTGTGTGTGTGTGTGTGTGTGTGTGTGTGTGTGTGGGCGGGGCCTGAGTCTGACACGCCGCCGCGGCCTGGTTAGCGGTTCTGTACAGATGAATTAATGACGTGATGGGGAGACGCTTTGAGAACTCCTGATCATCGGCGGCGGCGGCACCTCGCGCCTCCTGCCTGACGCCTCCCATCAAACCCGCCGCTCGCGCTCCTCACAGGTTCCTCAAACACCGCACCCGCCGCTCGCGCTCCTCACAGGTTCCTCAAACACCGCACCCGCCGCTCGCGCTCCTCACAGGTTCCTCAAACACCGCACCCGCCACTCGCGCTCCTCACAGGTTCCTCACAGGTTCCTCTGTGAAAAGCTCTGAGCACTTCATCTTCCTCTCCTCGTTCGCGGAACCGGGGCCCCAGATTTTCCTCCTGATGAAGCAGAACGCGCCCTGCGTGGTGGTGACGCACACACGCGCGCACGCGCCTCGCCACGTGATGAGCGCCACGGCAGCGCGTCACCGGTATGAGGCGCCCGAGGCCACGGGAGAACCTGCTAAAGCTCACGGTGGGTCATCAGTAAACGTTGAGCCGTACAGTTTAAGGTCCAGAGCGTGTCTCATTAGGGTGGTTGATGTGTGTGTGTGTGTGTGTGTGTGTGTGTGTGTGTGTGTGTGTGTGTGTGTGTGTATACGCATCCTGTATGCAACATCAACTCCAGCGGCACGAGACACACACTTCCACACCTGCACCACCACGTCAGCGTCACTGCATCACTGCAGTACTGAGAATCATCCTCCACCCTAACAGCACCTGCTCCAGGGGGTCCATGCTGAGAGGGGGTTGCCCTCCATCACTGCACCTCCATCACTGCACCTCCATCACTGCACCTCCATCACTGCACCTCCATCACTGCACCTCCATCACGACGCCTCAGAGCCGCTGACCTCAGAGTCTGTACCTCGTAACCACCTGAAACACCTTGGTTCCGATGTTCCCAGGTTCGCATTCCGGAACTCGACGAGACGAAACCTGCGAGGTGGAGTCGCCACCACCACCACCGTCACCACCACCACCGTCACCACCACCACCACCACCACCACCACCACCACCGTCACCACCACCGTCACCACCCACACCACCACCCCCACCACCACCACAAACACCACCATCACCACCACCACCACCACCACCGTCACCACCACCACCACCACCACCATCACCACCCACACCACCACCACCCACACCACCACCACAAACACCACCATCACCACCACCACCACCACCACCGGTCACCACCACCACCACCACCACCACCACCACACCACCACCACCACCACCACCACCATCCACCACCGTCACACCCACCACCCACCACCACCACCAAACACCACCATCACCACCACCACCGTCACCACCACCACCATCACCGTCACCACCGTCACCACCACCACCGTCACCACCACCACCACCACCACCACCACCCGTCCACCACCACCACCACCACCACCGTCACCACCACCACCACCACCACCACCACCACCGTCACCACCACCACCATCACCACCACCACCGTCACCACCACAAACACCACCATCACCACCACCACCACCACCACCGTCACCACCACCACCATCACCACCACCACCACCACCATCACCACCACCGTCACCACCACCATCACCACCACCACCACCACCACCCACCACCCACCACCCCGTCACCACCACCACCACCACCACCGTCACCAACAACCTCGTCACCACCACCACCACCACCACCGTCACCACCACCACCGTCACCACCACCACCGTCACCACCACCACCACCGTCACCACCACCACCGTCACCACCACCACCGTCACCACCACCGTCACCACCACCACCGTCACCACCACCACCACCACCATCACCACCACCGGTCACCACCACCACCACCAACCACCACCAAACCACCACCACCATCACCACCACCACCACCACCACCACCACCGTCACCACCACCACCACCATCACCATCACCAACACCACCATCACCACCACCACCGTCACCACCACCACCACCAGCACCACCACCACCATCACCACCACCACCGTCACCACCGTCACCACCACCACCACCACCACCACCGTCACCACCACCGCGTCGCCCTCCTAATAACCCCCCGCGAGCCCCAGATTATCTGTATCTCTGAACGAGGCTGTGTTTGCATCGGCGCCTGTAATCTTATTAAAGTAAGCGTGTTAGGAGTCGGCCCTTTTGTGCGCTGCAGATCCGGTTCTGCTGTCGGAGCGCCCCCCGGGGGAACGCTGCCTGCTTTGAAGTGGAACGTTCGCAGGCGGTGGCATCGCACGGAGCCACGGCACGGTGCGCGTGTTTGGTTCTCGGGGGGGGTGGTCATGTGACCGGAGACTCGACGCCGAGGGATGGTCGTGGAAACCCTCAGTCAGGATCAGGCGAGGAGAACGACGACGCCGACGGTTACCGTGTTCCGTCAGGCGGCCGACTTCAAGGTGGAACTCCTGATCTGAAGGAACCGGCTCCCGGGAATCAAGGTTCTTTTAGAGGAACTGCTGAGAACCAACCGCGCCAGATCCCTATAGATTATTTAGGTCTGAAGTAAGATATCCCCCCCCCATACACACACACACACACACACAACACACACATACATATACATATACACACACATAATGCACATACATACACATATACACACACATATACAGTATATACATACACACAGTACATACACACATACTGTATACACACACACACACACACACACCACACATTAAATGAAGGTATTCATTTCGGGCCGTTGAGCCCCGAGGCCAAAATAATTGGAACCCCGTCTCTGAACCTGATCTGCACGGCGCGGCCCCGCCCCTGCGCCTCCGCCCCTGCGCCTCCCCACCCCTGCGCCTCCCCGCCCCTGCGCCTCCCCGCCCCTGCGCCTCCGCCCCTGCGCCTCCCCACCCCTGCGCCTCCCCGCCCCTGCGCCTCCTCGCCCTTGCGCCTCCGCCCCTGCGCCTCCCCGCCCCTGCGCCTCCGCCCCTGCGCCTCCCCGCCCCTGCGCCTCCGCCCCTGCGCCTCCTCGCCCCTGCGCCTCCGCCCCTGCGCCTCCGCCCCTACGCCTCCCCAACCCTGCGCCTCCCCGCCCCTGCGCCTCCCCACCCCTGCGCCTCCCCGCCCCTGCGCCTCCGCCCCTGCGCCTCCGTGTGGAGGATGTGTGGTGGAGCATTACACTGTGCATTCCTGTGGGCGCGGTCGCTCTGTCCTGTGGACACGTCCCGCACAGGTTCCGGGATCTGAGAACGTGTCCGTTTCACAAACCCGCGGCGAGTCGGGACCCCCGGGAGACGCGGTGGCGCGGCTGAGTCGAGGGGGGCGGGGCTTAATCCCGATGACACGCGGTGGTCTCGCTGATGGGAGTGACCCGTTTCAAGGCGAACATACGGACTGGGCCTCACCTCCACCCGCCGCCGCCGTGGAGAATCGGCCACCTGAAGGATATGAGGCGCAGACAGCAGAACCTCCGGGTTCCACGCGTCCCCCCCCCCCCATGT
>JAFMOC010000189.1:1032500-1037500 GCA_019802505.1 Corydoras sp. C115 | reverse complement strand
ACACACACACACACACACACACACACACACACACACACACACACACACACACACACACACATTTACACACATACACACACAAACACACACATACACTCACACATATATATATATACACACACACACACACTCACATACACATATACACACACACACACACACACACACTCACACACACACACACAAACACACACATATCCACAGGGGTTTCCTCGGGGTTCTCCGGTTTCCGTATTCAAGGTAAATTGAATGCTCTAAATTGCCCCATATAGTGTGAGTGGCGTGGGGGACGGCGTTAGGGCTCCTGTACATGTGTGTTCTGTCAGCGGAGAACCGAACGGGGCCCGAGGGTGTGTGTCCTCCGGGAGACGATGAAGACGTTGAATAAAACATCAGACGGCCGTCGGGTTCACGTCCTCCTCCCAGACGACTTCAGAAGAACCCGGAGGAGCACGGAACGTCCTCACGTCCCGCGCTCGTCCTCCACGCCGCCGCCGTCTCCGAGCTGCTGTCCTGACTCCGGGCGATGCGTTCTCGGCGCGTCTCACCTCGGAGACATCGGACCGGGTGCAAATTGGACGTGGGCGTTTCATCCGCGGTTCTGTTGTTCTTCTCGCCGGCGTAATTGATGTTTTGCATAAAGCGGCGCGTCCGGGGAGAACCGCTGTCAGGACGCCGTGAGCTCACGTCCTGGACGGCGCTCTGTCTCTCGCTCGCTCTCTCTCTCTCTCGCGGTGTCTGACAGCAGGACAGGCTCGTCTCTTTGGTTCCACGTCCGTCTTTCATCACGGCGTCCTCCCTGTGGCTCTGCATTTAATCATCGCGGTTTCCGCGGCAGCGCGGCCTCTGCCCACCGACGGAGAACGCGTGGCTGAGGGGCGGGGGGGGTTCAGGTGCAGGGGGGGGTGGTTGTTAATAACCGGGATGTTCTGCGCCGGGGACGTCTGGTTACCATGGCGTTACTCGGTTTGAAGGTTTGAAGGTTCTTGTAGACGGCAGTTCCCGTCACCGCGGAGACCACGGCAGACGGATTGTGATGTAATCAGGGGTTACATCACCGTCCAAAGTTCTCTTAAGGGGCTACATGAGGAAAGGGAACTGTTGTTGGGAGAACCAACGGACTGAACCTCAGTCGTCTCACTCACACAGGACAGACGGGGACGGGCAGGGGGCCGGAGGTGGCCCCAGGGCCGCAACACACCAAGGTCTGGTCCAAAGGGATGGGAATGGAGACATCTGATGACTTCATCCATCTCTCCATCCATCATATCTCGATCATCTGTCCATCATCTGTCCATCATCTCTCGATCATCTGTCCATCATCTGTCCATCATCTCTCGATCATCTGTCCATCATCTGTCCATCATCTGTCCATCATCTCTCTATCATCTGTCCATCATCTGTCCATCATCTGTCCATCATCTCTCTATCATCTGTCCATCATCTCTCGATCATCTGTCCATCATCTCTCGATCATCTGTCCATCATCTCTCTATCATCTGTCCTTCATCTGTCCATCATCTGTCCATCATCTCTCTATCATCTGTCCATCATCTCTCGATCATCTGTCCATCATCTCTCTATCATCTGTCCATCATCTCTCTATCATCTGTCCATCATCTGTCCATCATCTGTCCATCATCTCTCTATCATCTGTCCATCATCTGTCCATCATCTCTCTATCATCTGTCCATCATCTGTCCATCATCTGTCCATCATCTCTCTATCATCTGTCCATCATCTGTCCATCATCTGTCCATCATCTGTCCATCATCTCTCTATCATCTGTCCATCATCTCTCTATCATCTGTCCATCATCTCTCTATCATCTGTCCATCATCTCTCGATCATCTGTCCATCATCTGTCCATCATCTCTCGATCATCTGTCCATCATCTGTCCATCATCTCTCTATCATCTGTCCATCATCTCTCCATCATTTGTCCATCTGTCCATCCATCTGTCCATCCACCCATCCATCTGTCTCTCCGTTTGCCTGTGCATCTGACCATTAGTCCTTCCATCCATTTGTCCATCCATACCTCTGTCCTTCTGTCCATCCATCTATTTGTCCTTCTGTCCATTTCCGTATATCCATCCTTTCACCTGTCCTTCAACTCTTCCCTCTATCTATTTGTCCATCCCTCCATCCAGCCGTCCATTCTTCTGTCCATCTGTCCATCTTTCTCAGGGTTGTGCTGGGCTTGGCTTTCATCACCGACGCCAACTGATTTGCCCCATCCGTCCATCCATTTATCCATCATAGGGGCAACTTGGAGCAACCCATTCACCTTGAATCCATGTTCTTGGCCTGGGGGAGGAAACTGGAGAACCCCGGAGGAAGCCCACGCGGACACGGGGAGAACCTGAATCCTCCACCCAGATGGGGATTCGAACCTGAAACCCCAGCGCTGAGACGTTCCGCCCCGACGCCGTTGCGTTATTTAAAGCGGTTCCTGTGTTCTAGTCACTGTACGCCCTCTGCGTGACCTGACACTGTTCTGATGTTCTCCTCCTCCTCCACCTCCTCACTCAGAGTACGTTCTGCTAATGAGATGCAGCAGTTCTTCAGGACGCTGTGAGAACACCGGAGCTCTGTGCAAAGCTGATGTTGTTCAGCTTTAGAACGCGCCTCACGCCTCGCGCCTCGGTTCTGCCAAAAACCAACGGGAACGTCACGTTTGCCTCGGTCCGTCATCGCTGTTCCCCGTTCCAGCGCAGGCACGTGGTTGGTGGGTTTCTGTGGGTTTGAACCGTGTGGGGTTGGGGGGGTGGTTCCCAAAGGTTCTAAAGGGAACCCCTACAACGGGGTCTTCTCTCTCGGCATGGGATTAGAACCCAACACCTGACTGCAGGTCGGTAAGGAGGTCCGGATCCGGTTCCCCGGCGGGCCGAGGCCAAACGTGCTTGCGGGTTCCTCCAGGGTTCCACGGCCTCCGGTCTCTGGAGTGACGGTTCCACGCTCAGCATCCGGAACCCGTACCGTGTAATAAACGTGGATCTGGACCCCAAACAGGATCGACCCACGCGACACCCTCACGCCGGTGTGCTCCAGCGGGTTCTCCGCGGTTGGCCCGGTATGAGCGAGGAGGACGCCGTGGCGATCGTCATGGCGACCGAAAAAAAAAATCTCCCAACAGAAAGACAGACTTTCCTGGAGGTTTTTTTTTGGGGTTTTTTTTCTGGATGTGGTTCTGCTTCGATAACTTCGGAACTATTATGAGAAGCGACCGCGCGCTATTGTTGGACGATAAACACAAACGCGGGTATAATGAGGGCTCTGCCGCGTTCCGCCGGCCCGTTCCGCAGCTCCCCGCGAGACCACACTTTTATGATACGCTGATGTATTTAAGGCGCGCGTTCCTCAGGACTGCTCTGTAACGTTCCATCGTTGTGGGAACGCGGACGGCTCCACCGTCTTCAGGGTTCTGGGTAATGGACGGATGCTTCGCCTACTCCGTCCCACGTTCCGCCTGGCTGGAGCCGCTGCTCCGGGGGTTTCGGGGTGATTCGGGGTGCTGCTGTTCCAAGTGTTTGGGGTGTTTTTTTGTTTTTGTTTTTTTTTTGGGGGGGGGGGGGGGGGGTGATGCATCATTGGGAATGATGAAGAGAACCTTGCTATAGGACCGTGGAGACTTTATGACATCACAATCCAGGTTCGCTCTTCCTTAGGTGGTTCTAACAGGGAAGCCTTTTTTGGAACATCCATCCATTATTAGGGTTGCGGGGGGTGGGGGGTTCCCCACGCCCATCCAACGGAGAACGTTCGGGCGCTGGGCAGACACACCCAGGACAAGACGCCAGTTCATCACTTGGCACACACTCACTATATATATATATATATGTAGGGGCAATTTAGCACAGCCAATTCACCTTGAATCCATTGGACTTTTTCAACATTCGTGCAGGTTTCCCCCGGGTTCTCCGGTTTCCTCCCACAGTTCAAAAACATACATTCAAGGTGAATTGGCTGCTCCAAATTGGCCCTATATAGTAAATTGCCCCCCCCCCCTACACGTTGCAGGCAGATACACCCAGGACAGTATTTTATGGCAGTGTTTTAGGGCAATTTAAAGCAGCCATTTCACCTTGAATCCATGTTTTTGGAGAAAACCAGAGACCTTCATGAATGTTGAAACTCCAATGGACTCAAGGTGAATTGGCTGCACTAGATTGTGTACGGGAGCGTGAGAATGACACACACACACACACACACACACACACACACACACACAATGAAGAACCCAATAGAGTTCCCCATGCCCATCCAGGGGAGAACGTCTCGGGCCCAGCAGATACACCCAGGACAGGACGCCAATCTATCACTGGGCATATTAGGGCAATTTAGTGCAGCCATTTCACCTTGAAATTGGGAAAAATCTGGAGAACCAATAGGAAACCCAATGGACTCAAGGTGAATTGGCTGCACTAAATTGCCCTTATATAGTAAATTGCCCCCCTACCCGTTTCATGCACTGGGCAGATACACCCAGGACAGTATTTTATGGCAGTATATTAGGGCAATTTAGCGCAGCCATTTCACCTTGAAATTGGGGAGGAAAAAACGGAGAACCCAGAGCAAACCTTCACAGGTGTTGAAACCCAGTGGACTCAAGGTGAATTGGCTGCACTAGATTGCCCCTTTATAGCGTGCATATATACGTGTCAATGGGAAAAAACGTGAAAACCTTGGAACCGGCGCTTTGATCTCGCGTGTGTCCGGCGCGGCGGGTCGGCGTTCTGCAGCGCGCCGCTCTGACGGCGTGAGATCGCGCCCTCTGGGTCTGCGCGCCGCCCGACCGCAACTATGCCTTTAAAAAGGGTGTTTTCTGCCTTCAAGGTTCAGCAGAAAAGTCCAGACCAGGGTTATAGTTGTCTGCGCTAAAGTTGCAGCGCCCCGCGAACCAAATGACGGGTTTGAGCCTCCGGGAGGAAACGGCGCGCATTCCTGCGCCGTCGTAAGACGTATTTACACACGCGCTCTAAATAATCCTGCGGCGC
>JAFMOC010000189.1:1017500-1027500 GCA_019802505.1 Corydoras sp. C115 | reverse complement strand
CTCCACCCAGATTGGGATTCGAACCTGGATCCCCAGGTCGCAGTGCGTTCGGTCGATTAGTATTAAAAACCTTCCGTTAAACCAAACAAAACGTTGCCCCCCCCCCCCCCCCCACCGTTCTAAATGCTCGCCGCAGGAACCCCCGGGTCCGGCCCCGTTCTCGGCGGCGGGTTCGAGCTTAGACTTATTCCCGTCTAATCTCGTCCCGCTGAGAGCTCGCGAGACGGGGGATTTGGGACCTGAGGGCGGGTCTGCGGCGAGGTTCCGGCGGCGAGGGCGGAACGCTACACCGCGGGCCCGAAGGACGGACGCAAAACGAACAGCCATCCACGTCGGACCCCAAACGGAACGGCGAAGACGCGGAGACGGCGGGACCGCACTGACCCAGGAGCGTGACCATCACCGTTCAACCGAGGGCCCCTTGAGAACCGCGTCGTGTCGCCCCCTACCTGCTCCTCGCGGCGCGTTCCGTGCATTCCGCGTCGGATCCATTCCGGCCGTCGTCCTCGGTCCCGCCGCCGCCGCCGATCCGTAGGTGGTCTCGGACCCGGGCGTCATCCTCTGCTTTGTGTCTTCCCGGCAGAGGCGCCTTCTCGCTGCGGTTGGGGTTGCCGCCTTCCGATTGGACGGTCGGGAGCGAGCGGAACATCCCCGTCGTCATGACGACGCAGTTCAAACGGCCGCGACTTAATGAGGCCCGGACAGTTTTTACGGATTTGGCAGCGATCGGCGAGCGGGCGAGCGGGCCGGGACACCGGCCCTCGCCCGGACGCGGGACGCGGGCCGCCACCCGGGTTCTGATCTTCGGCACTAATCCGGCGACGGCGTGCACGCGGACGGGGCCCGCGGGAAAGCGCGACGGCCGGACGGCGTCGCAGCGGGGCCGGATGAAACGGCAGGTTCTCCCGCCGCGAGCAGGGGAACGCCTCCACACCGGCCCCCGCGGGGCGCCGTTTCCACGCTCCGTCTCCCCCGCGCCCTTCAAGATCTTACCCCAGACACCTCGCCGCTCCGGGCCCCCCGCCGGACCTCAAAGCATCCCGGGACACCGGGCCCAATCTCTGGCTCTTTGATGCTAATCCTCAGGCATTGTTCCGCCCTGGAACCCTACGCGGCGCTGCTGAGAGCGGCGGGCGGGCGGGCAGGCGGGCGGGCGGGCAGGCGGGCGGGCGGGCGGGCGCCGGCATCGGCCGATGAATGAGCGGAGCGTCCCTCCTGGGGTCTCAAAGACTCCCGCCTGTCCCAATGAGACGCTCCGAAAAGTCTTTGTTGTGTGAAGAACTGAACGGAACCCAAAAAGA
Source organism: Corydoras sp. C115 (assembly GCA_019802505.1). Lineage (NCBI taxonomy): Eukaryota > Metazoa > Chordata > Actinopteri > Siluriformes > Callichthyidae > Corydoras > Corydoras sp. C115. The sequence goes on along the minus strand of JAFMOC010000189.1, from coordinate 1,026,199 downwards.
AAAAAAATGTGAGGGGAGAACATGCAAAAGGACGTCGTGCTGTGATCCCACCGGCGACCTCAGATGAGGGCCTTCCCCAAACTGTTCGACCGTCCAAGGCTGTTTGGAGACTCGTTATGACATCACAAAAACACACTATGAGTCAGTTACAGGCGGTTAGGGGTCTAAACCATTACACGGTTCTCTGAATGGGACGTGGAACCATCGTCTCATCGGTAGGAGGCGGCCTAGCGGGTCGGGGGGGGGGGGGTGTTAGTGATGTCATCTTGTATAAAACGTTTGCAAACACGCTATAATAAGTAACGGGCTGAGTAACAGGATTCCGGTTCCTCTACCGACGAAAACACTGCCATCTAGTGGGCGAATTACAGAACACAGGGGAATATAATGTATTGGCGCGCTCCGAGGGGTGCGTTACTGTTAATGATGTCACGGCTGGTCGGACGCCTCGGCCAATCAGATTTAAGAAGGCATGAAGTTCACTTATTCAAACATTTAAATGTTTTTATTAAAAGGAAAACAAAAACCTACGGAGAGGGTTCTAAAGGTAGCCGCGCGTTCTACCGCCGCCGTGGTCGCAAGCGAGGCGTGGCACCATGGGGTGCATAGGCCCACGGTCGCCCGCCCCCATCACAGGTTCCGGTCTCTTTAGGGACCGACCCACGCGCCCTCTGTAGGGAACCCGGCATCTCCGAGGAACCCGGGCTGTCAGGGGGCCGCTTTGTGTTTAGAACCCTGCGTTGTTCTGCGATGAGGAAATTCGGAACAGGACTCTTTTGCAATAAGATGGTGGGAGGGGGGTGGGGGGGGTATCGTGGGGGGGGGGCAGTGATCAGAGGGGGATGTTTGAATTCGATTAAGGGCATCTGAAAACCATTTCCCACCAGATGGAACCAATAAGTTCTGAATCTAGAACGCAGAAGAATTCGCCCTTCCTCTGCACCCAGGGTGTGTGTGTGGGGGGTGGGGGGGTGGAGGGGGGGGGGACTCACTGTTCCGACTTCCTGTTCTTGTCGGGTTCTGATCGGATTTTTGGTGCAGCGGAACGGCGTGACCTTTTCGTTGCCGGGTCCGGGGAGCGCATACGATCGGGATAGGCCCGGAGAACCAGGATGGGAGCGCCGAACAGCTGGAACCCTCGTACCAAGACGTTCTCACTTTCAAATCTGCCGGGGTTCTGTTCGGAGAACCTTCGAGGGACGGGACTCAGTAGGAACTCAGTAGGTGAACTCTGCTGCCGCTCGATTCTCATCTTCCTCTTCAGAGTTTTACGGAGCGCATTCCGTTACACCGCTGCCACCTACTGTAAACCATCAGGTACTGCGCCCCCCTCCTTCCAGGGCCTTTAAAGTCGGCCCGGGTCCCTCGCTGTGGGGGTGGGGTTGGGGGGGGGGAAGCTCCTGAGGTTCATTCATCATAATTAATCTGTACATGACAAGGTTCTCCCGATCCAAGAACGCCGTGGCGTCACGCCGCAGATGTGCGGTTCCGCAGCAATCAGAACCTGGCTCTGGGTTTTCTCCATCTCCGCTTGGCAGCCCGTGGAACCGCGTTCTGTGGACGCCCCACGCCGTGAGACCGGTTCGGCGTCCCGTGACGCCCACGCGGATCGGTTACCCCGACGCCAAAGCGTGGCCCTCCGGGCGCCGGTTCCGACGGACCTCGGCGCGGCATCCAGCGTTCCGGGGTGTGATGGGACGCGGTCGGAGCTTCCAGGAAGAACTCGTCCGGACGCTGAGTCACAAAGGACAGTCAGTTACAGTAAGTGACGGAACGTGTGAACCACATCAAAGGCGCCGGCGGAACCCGGACCGACACGGGGCCCGTCATTACTCAGTCATTCCGGAGAGATTCCTCCGCCTTTGAGAACTCAGTGATGAGCACGCTTCCTGTTTATTAAAGAGTCGGCCGGGGGGGGGGGCAACTGGGGGGGGGGGGGGGTGCGGCGGAACGCAGGAAATAAGCAGGGTGGTGCTGCAGGTTCTCCAAACGCACACAAGTCGCATTATTCGCAATGTCCCCGTGTCATTAGTGATGTCATGCGTTGTGCTGTTCTCCATTATGTCGTTAAGAGGAACCATCCGGCGAGGCCCGCTTCACATAACGACCTGGAGAGGTCATCGTTTACGCCCGGAGCCGAAAACACCGACCCCGTGTTCCGCTGTATCGGAGAACCCGACTCACGGCCGTCCTCGTCACATGGTGAGGGACGTTCTGCGTGTGGGGTGGTTCCTGCGGAATCCACAGCCAAAAAGAACATCCGTCCATTATCTTCAGCTTTATCCTCTATTAGGGTCACGGGGGAAAGGGGGGGGGGGTTCCCGGGTTCTCCATGCCCATCCAGGGGAGAACGTTTCGGGCGCTGGGCAGATACAGCCAGGACAGGGGGGGCAATCCATCACTGGGCACACACTCACACACACAGACACACTCTATATGGGGCAATTTGGAGAATTCAATTCACCTTGAGCCATGTTTTTGGACTGTGGGAGGAAACCGGAGAACCCGGAGGGGAACCGCCCCCCCCCCCCCCCCGACCCTAATAGAGGATAAAGCGGAAGATAATGGATGGATGATTTAGATCACGGGTGGCTTAGTGGTTTAGCATGTTCTCCTCTCAGCGTTAGGGATTCATGTTCTCCCCGTGCCCGTGTGGGTTTCCTCCGGGTTCTCCGGTTTCCTCCCACAGTCCGAAAACATGGATCAAGGTGAATTGAATTCTCCAAATTGCCCCATATAGAGTGTGTCTGTGTGAGTGAGTGTGTGCCCAGTGATATATTGCCCCCCCTGTCCTGGGTGTATCTGCCCAGCGCCCAAAACGTTCTCCCATGGATGGCCATGGGGAACCCCCTCCCCCCCCCCGGGACCCTGTCATGAGCTCCTGTCATGACGGTGCAAATAGTCTCCCTGCTCACCTCCTGTTCCTGGACCCCCTGATCTTCTCGGTTCCTGCGTTCTCTTTGTTCCTCGTTACCCGGCGCATTGTCCTCACACCTGAACTGTTTACCCACGTCTGGTTCTCTCCAGCAGAACCTCCTCCTCCTCCTCCTCCTCCAGGATCTCCTTTGTTCTCAGCCGTTCTTTAAAAGCGAGCCGGAGCTCGGACAATCGACTCGTGTGTGTGTGTGTGTGTGTGTGTGTGTGTGTGTGTGTGTGTGTGTGTGTGTGTGTGTGTGTGTGTGTGTGTGTGTGTGTGTGTGTGTGTGTGTGTGTGTGTGTGTGTGTGTGTGTGTGTGTGTGTGTGTGTGTGTGCAGAACTTCAGGATATGTAGGAGTTCTGTTGAGGTTCTCAAGTATTAATTAATTAATGAATCACATGACCGCGTCGCTGGCTTGGTGGTTTAGTATGTTCTCCTCTCAGCGCTGGGGATTCCCGGTTCGAGTCCCCAATCTGGGTGGAGTTTGCATGTCCTCCCAGTGTCCACGTGGGTCTCCTCCGGGTTCTCCGGTTTCCTCCCACAGTCCAAAAAACAAGGTTCTAACGAGCCGGTCCAGCTCCCTTCGTGTCGGCACAGATCCCGTTGGCCGAGGGGTGGGAGGCCTGAATTGGGACTCCGCCACTGAAGCAATCTCGGCTGATGCTGAAGACGCCTGCGGCGGCACACGTCCGGGTCGGTGATCGATGACGCACGTGACAGGCCACATCGACATTCCAATTCATTCCAACATAATAGATCAGGCCTATTATACGGCAGGAGAACATACAAAACATCCCATTCAAACAGCTTTCACTCCTCTTGTAAGGCTTTTCATCAAGGGGGGGAGGGGGGGTTCCCCATGTTTTCGGGACTGTGAGAGGAAACCCACATGGAGAACACGGAACACTGGAACCATGAGCGTAAACAGGGGGGGGGGGGGCGTGTCCACGGTCAGTGAATCATTTAACATGAACGCTCAAACGACTCGGAGTCAACTGTGTATTTACGATCCAAAGAGAATCGATTCGTGAGGTGCAGCTGTAGTCTGTGAGGACCACAGGCCGAGTTCAGAGTGTGTGTGTGTGTGTGTGTGTGTGTGTGTGTGTGTGTGTGTGTGTGTGTGTGTGTGTGTGTGTGTGTCCTCCCTGATGGGTGGGTGGGTGGGGCCGTCAGCAGAGTGTATTTACATAAACTTGGCCCCGAAATCGAGATCCTGCCTCCACCAGTTGTCGACGTGTGCCCGCGGTGCGACCTTTGACCCCGCCTCGGTTCACCCCGGTGCGGCCCCACGCGCGTCCCCAGACAGGAGGCTCCACCCCCCCCCCCCCCCCCCTGCCGTGGACCGTCCCAGCAGCCTTTAACTCGAACCTGGAGGGCCTTCCCTAAACTGTTTGCACATTAAATCACCTTAAACGTTATATAAAGCTAATGTTACCTTCACCTTCATTCGGTTTCCCATTGTGAGGCTACTGAAGCCTATCCCAGCACTTATCCCAGTGCTCGGTGTCGTTTCTCCACTTTAGCATGTTCTCTCGTTGGAAAACAGAGCTCCCGGCGAACCTCGTCCACCCAATGCTGTGTACTATTTCCAGAACATCCAATGGTCAATCATTACCGGTTTGAAGCCCCCCCCCCCCCTAGTCAGTTTAATAGCCCCCCCCCCAGTCGGTTTAATAGCCCCCCCCCCCCCCCCGCTGTACGGAGGTATTTTAGGAGGCCCGTCTGACGCCGCTGCTGGAACCCGAGCGGCCCAAAGAGCCCCGATCCACCCTTAAAGTAACGAACCTGATCCCCTAACGAGTCTCTTCAGGGGCATCAGATTATCGGGGGCAGGTGTGTCAGATCAGCCCCTCAGCGGGGCACCGGGGAGGGGGGGAGGGGGCAGTTGACGGCGCTTTAAATCACCCGCCTTTATTTTACGGGACGAAGGAACCGAATAACGGAGCGGGCGAGGGTGCGGGCTTCGTTCACCAAACGTGATGCATCTCGCGGTCAGCTCCCTTTCAACTCGTTCTCTTTCTCACACCCCAACCGCCCCCCCCCCCCCCCCCCCCCGCCACTTCGGGTTGTTCTCACGCTGACTCCGGAGTGAAGGCTCCGCGGCGGGTGTGCGCCGGGCCGGGCCGGGCCGGGCCTCCCCGATTCATCTTCGCGCCGGCCTGCGCCGGCTCTTCCTCTCTTCGGAAGAAGGGTTACAAAGAGACCCGAAAAGGGCAGCGGCGAAAAGAAGGTCGCACCCCGAGCGCCCGCCGTCCATTGAGCGCGGCGGCGGGGAGCGAATGCCGGCGCTCTTCATCGTGGTCTTCCTCCCGTCTCTCTCTCTCTGCTGGAATGCCCCGAACGCGCTGTGGAAACTGTGACTGAGCTCGGCTTAAACACTTTCAGATGCGCCTCGCCGGCTGGGAGCCCTTCCATAGCGACGTGCACAAAGGCAAAAAGGCCTCGGTGACGGCGGCCGGCCCTGACGTGCGGCGGACGTGTGTTTGGGTTTATTGATTATTGCTTATTATTGTAGGTTTAGGACGGAGGAACATCGTGATGCGTGTTTATACGCGCCCGCCTTCCCCACGCCGGGCTCCGCCCTCCCGTTCCCAGATCCCAGGCGCTCGGGTTTTTATATTTAAATGTTTTAAAGTTTACATTTACATTTGATCATTTAGCCGTCCATCAGAAGATCATCTGCCGTCCATCAGAAGATCATCTGCCGTCCATCAGAAGATCATCTGCCGTCCATCAGAAGATCATCTGCCGTCCATCAGAAGATCACCTGCCGTCCATCAGAAGATCATCTGCCGTCCATCAGAAGATCATCTGCCGTCCATCAGCAGATCACCCGCCGTCCATCAGCAGATCACCCGCCGTCCATCAGAAGATCATCTGACGTCCATCAGAAGATCACCTGCCGTCCATCAGAAGATCATCTGCCGTCCATCAGAAGATCATCTGCCGTCCATCACAAGATCATCTGCCGTCCATCACAAGATCACCTGCCGTCCATCACAAGATCACCTGCCGTCCATCAGAAGATCATCTGCCGTCCATCAGAAGATCATCTGCCGTCCATCAGCAGATCATCTGCCGTCCATCAGAAGATCATCTGCCGTCCATCAGAAGATCACCTGCCGTCCATCAGAAGATCACCTGCCGTCCATCAGAAGATCATCTGCCGTCCATCAGCAGATCATCTGCCGTCCATCAGAAGATCATCTGCCGTCCATCAGAAGATCACCTGCCGTCCATCAGAAGATCACCTGCCGTCCATCAGAAGATCATCTGCCGTCCATCAGAAGATCATCTGCCGTCCATCAGAAGATCATCTGCCGTCCATCAGAAGATCACCTGCCGTCATCAGAAGATCACCTGCCGTCCATCAGAAGATCATCTGCCGTCCATCAGCAAGATCATCTGCCGTCCATCAGAAGATCATCTGCCGTCCATCAGAAGATCACCTGCCGTCCATCAGAAGATCACCTGCCGTCCATCAGAAGATCATCTGCCGTCCATCAGAAGATCATCTGCCGTCCATCAGAAGATCATCTGCCGTCCATCAGAAGATCACCTGCCGTCCATCAGAAGATCACCTGCCGTCCATCAGAAGATCATCTGCCGTCCATCAGAAGATCACCTGCCGTCCATCAGAAGATCACCTGCCGTCCATCAGAAGATCATCTGCCGCCGTCCATCAGTAGATCATCTGCCGTCCATCAGAAGATCACCTGCCGTCCATCAGAAGATCACCTGCCGTCCATCAGAAGATCACCTGCCGTCCATCAGAAGATCACCTGCCGTCCATCAGAAGATCATCTGCCGTCCATCAGAAGATCATCTGCCGTCCATCAGAAGATCATCTGCCGTCCATCAGAAGATCACCTGCCGTCCATCAGAAGATCATCTGCCGTCCATCAGAAGATCATCTGCCGTCCATCAGAAGATCATCTGCCGTCCATCAGAAGATCACCTGCCGTCCATCAGAAGATCACCTGCCGTCCATCAGAAGATCATCTGCCGTCCATCAGAAGATCATCTGCCGTCCATCAGAAGATCATCTGCCGTCCATCACAAGATCATCTGCCGTCCATCAGAAGATCACCTGCCGTCCATCAGAAGATCATCTGCCGTCCATCAGAAGATCACCTGCCGTCCATCAGAAGATCACCTGCCGTCCATCACAAGATCATCTGCCGTCCATCAGAAGATCACCTGCCGTCCATCAGAAGATCACCTGCCGTCCATCAGAAGATCACCTGCCGTCCATCAGAAGATCATCTGCCGTCCATCTGCTGCGGCGCTGTTACGGTGGAGGATCAATCCATTCCCAGTACTGCAGTGGCACTGACGTGATGGTGTGTGTGTGTGTGTGTGTGTGTGTGTATGTTAGTGTGTTTATGTGTGTGTGTTTGTGTGTATGTGTGTGTTTATGTGTGTGTTAGTGTGTGTAGGTTTGTATGTTAGTGTGTGTTAGTTAATGTGTGTGTGTTAGTGTATGTTAGTGTGTGTGTGTGTGTGTGTGTGTGTGTGTGTGTGCATTAGTGTGTGGGTGTTAGTGTGTATGTATATTAGTGTGTGTGTGTGTGTGTGTGTGTGTGTGTTAGTGTATGTTAGTGTGTGTGTTTATGTGTATGTTAGTGTGTGCATCAGTGTGTGGATGTTATTGTGTGTGTATGTTAGTGTGTGTATGTAATTGTGTGTGTGTTATGTGTGTGTTTATGTGTGTGTTAGTGTGTGTGTTTGTATGTTAATGTGTGTGTTAGTTAATGTGTGTGTGTTATTGTATGTTAGTGTGTGTGTGTGTGTGTGTGTGTGTGTGTGTGCATTAGTGTGTGGGTGTTAGTGTGTATGTATATTAGTGTGTGTGTGTGTGTTAGTGTATGTTAGTGTGTGTGTGTGTGTGTGTGTATGTTAGTGTGTGCATCACTGTGTGGGTGTTAGTTAATGTGTGTGTGTGTTTGTATGTTTGTTTGTGTGTGTGTGTGTGTGTGTGTGTGTGTGTGCATTAGTGTGTGGGTGTTAGTGTGTATGTATATTAGTGTGTGTGTGTGTGTGTGTGTGTGTGTTAGTTTATGTTAGTGTATGTTAGTGTGTGTGTGTGTGTGTGTGTGTGTGTGTGTGTCTCTCGTCTCCTATCCCGGATGTTCAGTTGGAGAACCTCCACTCGCGTGTGATTCCGACGGTCCGATTGCTTCTGCTGAGGTTTCATGCGAGTGTTCCAGCGCGAGTGCTGAGCCGTCGGTCCGTGCTCTCGCAGAACGTGTGAATGTTCAGAACAAAGTGTTTCTCAGAGCGAAAAAGAAAGGTTTCCAGATGACGGGGCGACGGCGGAGCAGCGAACGGTCCGAACGGCGAGAAGCGGCCTCTCGCGTCGGGTGTTTTCAGTTTCACGCTGACAGCAGATCGTTTAAAACGAGGCCCGGAGAGAGAGAGAGAGAGAGAGAGAGAGAGAGAGATAGAGACAGACAGAAAGAGAGAGAGAGAGCGAGAGAGATAGAGACAGACAGAAAGAGAGAGAGAGAGAGAGAGAGAGAGCGCAGGCATCGTACAGGAAGACTGATGTTCCCATATGGTTCCTCTCTCACCATCACTCTCTCGCTTCCCGTTCACGGCGCTTGCATCGAAAATGCACAGCACCTGTGCGAATGTTCTGCTCGTTCTCCCAAATCAAACCCCCTCCCCTCCCCTCCCCTCCCCCCCACACAAAGAAGGTGGATGAAGAGGAGCAGCCCTCCTCCTCCTCCTCGGTATTGATCCTCACATTAACTCAGTAAACCCTCAGCGGAACCCGTG
>JAFMOC010000189.1:952500-1010000 GCA_019802505.1 Corydoras sp. C115 | reverse complement strand
GAATATTAATTGGACGGGCGGTCCTGTAGGACGCCCCCTAATGGACTCACATATAGTTTTCCAGTTGTTAAATATCTGGACATGTCTGTCCTACACTCTTGATGCTGCCCGGCCGCTCAAGGAGGACGAGTCCCCCACTGAGCCTCGGTCCTTACAAGGTTTCTTCCTTAAATAACAGCATAACAGGGGGTTTTGTCTTGCCGCTGCCTCTTCGGCTCACTCTTTGGGGGTCTAAAGGCTTTTCATTCTGTAAAGCTGCTCTGTGACGATGTTCTGTTGTAAAAAGCGCAACAGAGCCTGAACTTTGGAAGATGAATGAATGTGATGGTTCCTCTCTGACGTGCTGAACGTTCTGCCAGGTTTGATGTCACCTGAGCTCCGCCGCGGAAAAGCAATGCAGCGTGGACATGAAAGGAGGACGGGCGGGGGGGGGGGGGGAGAGCGGCGAGAAGTGTGAAGGAACCTCAGTGATCCCGCCAACACGGATGTGCACGCGAGGGTGGGATCCAGCAGCCTGGGAACGTTTTCCCTGGATGAAGGTGTGAGTGCGGTGTGGGGGGGGCGGGGGGGGGGGGGTTCTAAAGAGGAACATGATGTAAGCCAACAGCTGGGGGAAATTCAGCGCAGAATTACCAGGATTTTGCAATGCTGCGAGATAAGAGAGAGCGAGAGAGAGAGAGAGACAGAGAGACAGAGGGAGGGTGGGGGACGGGGGTGGGGGACGGGGACGGGGGTGGGGGTGGGGGGTGCAAGAGCTATGACTTCCAGGTGGTGAGCCATCAAGTTCTGCGCAGATGGAGCCGCAGATTATCCGAACGAGAACCAGAACGTGGACGTGGAAGGTCAGAAAGGCAGGGAGAGACACGGGGATAAATCAAGACGGAGAGACATGTGGAGCAGGTTCCTCTGAAAGTCCTCCACAGGAACCCCAGACCGAGATGAGAGAGAGAGACGTGACGTTTACATAGGTCTCTCGCCCGCAGATGTGCAAGAGCTCCGGTGTCATGTGAAGAACACGGGGCCATTATCCCAAGAGGAGGGGCCTGAGTGTCTGTAAGAGCAGAAGGGGGCGTGGCCTATGTGTCTGTAAGAGCTGAAAGAGGCATGGCCTAAGTGTCTGTAAAAGCAGAAGGGGGCGTGGCCTATGTGTCTGTAAGAGCTGAAAGAGGCGTGGCCTGAGTGTCTGTAAGAGCTGAAGAAGGCGTGGCCTGAGTGTCTGTAAGAGCTGAAGGAGGCGTGGCCTGAGTGTCTGTAAGAGCTGAAGAAGGCGTGGCCTGAGTGTCTGTAAGAGCTGAAGGAGGCGTGGCCTGAGTGTCTGTAAGAGCTGAAGAAGGCGTGGCCTGAGTGTCTGTAAGAGCTGAAGGAGGCGTGGCCTAAGTGTCTGTAAGAGCTGAAAGAGGCGTGACCTATGCGTCTGTAAGAGCAGAAGGAGGCATGGCCAGTGTGTGTGTCAGTGTGTGTGTGAGTGAGTGTGGGTCAGTGTGTGAGTGTGTGTCAGTGTGTGTGTTAGTGTGTGTGTGAGTGAGTGTGGGTCAGTATGTGAGTGTGTGTGTCAGTGTGTGTGTGAGTGAGTGTGGGTCAGTGTGTGTGTCAGTGTGTGTTTGAGTGAGTGTGGGTCAGTGTGTGAGTGTGTGTCAGTGTGTGTGTGAGTGAGTGTGGGTCAGTGTGTGTGTCAGTGTGTGTTTGAGTGAGTGTGGGTCAGTGTGTGAGTGTGTGTCAGTGTGTGTGTCAGTGTGTGTTTGAGTGAGTGTGGGTCAGTGAGTGAGTGTGGGTCAGTGTGTGTGTCAGTGAGTGTGGGTCAGTGTGTGAGTGAGTGAGTGTGGGTCAGTGTGTGTGTGAGTGTGGGTCAGTGTGTGAGTGAGTGAGTGTGGGTCAGTGTGTGAGTGTGTGTGTCAGTGTGTGAGTGAGTGAGTGTGGGTCAGTGTGTGAGTGTGTGTGTCAGTGTGTGAGTGAGTGAGTGTGGGTCAGTGTGTGAGTGAGTGAGTGTGGGTCAGTGTGTGTGTCAGTGTGTGTTTGAGTGAGTGTGGGTCAGTGTGTGAGTGAGTGAGTGTGGGTCAGTGTGTCAGTGTTTCAGTGTGTGTTAGTGTGAGTGTGTCTCGGTGTGTGTAAATGTGTGTGTGATTTAGTTTGTCTGAATGTGTTCTCAGTGTGTCTCAGTGTGTGTCATTGTGTGTGTGTGTGTGTGTGTGTGTGTGTGCGTGTGTGTGTGTGTGTGTGTGTGTGTGTGTGAGTGTATATCCAGAATCCTAGCACAGAAAACCGTGTCTGTGTGTTTTGAGGGACACATTTAATGCAAACCTACGTCATAATGATCTTAAGTTGTATTTAATCCTTATTTAATATTCATGAGCTGAAAGTTCAGATTCAATCAGCCTCACAGTCACCGCCTCGAAGCGCCTTTCCTTCATATCAGTCATTCACGTTACATCTGGCGCCATCTGCTGGTCAACACGGGAAGATACGCAACCCAAATTCGCTTTTTAATATTTTAACAGTTTTCACGCTTTAAAAAACTGTAGAGTTTCATGTTAATCGGGTAGAAATGTGTCTTTATATAAACAAATAAACCTTTATAACGCTTTACCATGAAAGTGCTATATTATAGACAATTAGAATTATGGACATGGAGTTTGCATGTTCTCCCAATGGGTTTTCCCCTGTCCAAAAACATGGATTCAAGGTTAATTGAATGCTCTAAATTGCTCTATATACTGTAGTGTGTGTGTGTGTGTGTGTGTGTGTGTGTGTGTGTGTGTGCCCAGCAATAGCTTGGCGTCCTGTCCTGGGTGTCTCTGCCCAGCGCCCCTGGTAGAGGATTAAGAGGAAGATAATGAATGAATGGATGAAAGACATGGAAGAAATGACAAAAATTAATAAAAAGTTAATTAGAACATCAGCGATGGATTGGCGCCCTGTCCTGGGTCTATCTGCCCAGCGCCCGAGACGTTCTCCCCTGGATGGGCATGGGGAACCCCACCGCGACCCTAATAGAGGATAAAGCGGGTGATAACGAATGAATGAATGAATGAATAATTAGAACATTAATTTTTTCATTATATTTATTCATTATTTTTTTTATCCTTTAGGCATTTCCTAAAAACCCGAAACCTTGTCCTTACACTTCAGATCTCCATCAAACATGTTTTTGTCTCGAACCCGGTCTCCTGTTTGTCCTGCTGTGATCACGGACACGCTTTCATCTCAGATGGCAGTAAGCTCTTATTTAAACTGTACCGCAGAAAGCTGGGTTCTGCGCAAATGAAAACAAACCAGCGTTCAGGTTCCACCTCACGAGAGTCCCAATGGCTTCTGAAACGACGGCAGGATCGCACATACCTTGGTAACATGGCGGCGTGGCCATGTTTCCGTCGTTACAGTACATGGAGACCGGGTAACCGCAATGCAGGTCTCCGTTCAGACAGAACACCGTGACCTTCTCGCCGTGCAGAACCTGGTTGGGCCGGAAATCCTCGATCCACTTCTTGACCGTCTTGTGCACAATTCTCCCTCTTTCAATTTCCACTTTGCAAGGAGCTGGCGGGAGAGAACAGCACAGATCGATGGACCGCCGTCCAAGGACTACCACAGTAAACAAACTTTGGGACGTATTTGCTTTACGACTGAAAGTAAAGTTCGGTCTCAAAGTTCAACCTGTTTTATTTTTTATATTAATAATCTGTTATTCATAAACATGTAGAGTTAAAAAAAAATCCAGACATAGAACCAAATATGTATAGACACCCCTGAAAATATAAATTAGAGGACTGTCGTTTGGGGAGGGCCCTTTCCTGTCAGTAAACAAAATGTTTTAGGATACTGACATCGACCCGACTGAACTACTGACGAGTTGGGCACAAATTCTGACCAACACTTTTAAAATCGTGTTTCCTATGTGATGACGCCGAACTACACATCTTTATTATTCACACTCACTGTCGATGGGCACACTCACTCACAGACACACTCTGCATGGGGCAATTTAGAGCACTCAATTGACCTTGAATCCATGTTTTTGGACTGTGGAAGGAAATCGGAGAACCCGCAGGAAACCCACACGGACACGGGGAGAACATGAAAACTCCACCCAGATCGGGATTCGAACCTGGATCCACAGCGGAACCACTAATCTACTAGGGTCACGTGGGTGTGTGTGTGGGGGGTGTGTGTGTGTGGGGGGGGTGGTTCCCCATGCCCATCCAGGGGAGAACGTTTCGGGCGCTGGGCAGATACACCAAGGACAGGGGGGGGGGGCAATCTATCGCTGGGCACACACACACTCACACAGACAGACTCTATATGGGGCAATTTGGAGAATTAAATTCACCTTGATCCATGTTTTTGGACTGTGGGAGGAAGCCGGAGAACCCGGAGGAAACCCACGCGGACACGGGGAGAACATGGAAACCCCACCCAGATTGGGATTCGAACCGGGAATCCCTAGTGCTGAGAGGAGAACATGCTAAACCACTAAGCCCCTTACTCAGTTATTTTAAAAAAAAAAATAATGACGACATAATGAAATTCAAATTGAAGGATTTTCCGTAATGTTCCGTATTTTGTGTATTTGCTTCGTTTCCTGAATGATAATTGATTTTTTTGGGATCATTATGTTTAATTTCTGAATTTTTATTTTTTTTATTGTGAACATGTTCTGTTTTTTTATAAGCTGCTGACCTCTACATGCAGGCAGTGGACCCCATTCTCCCGTTTTCTCACAGGTGACCGCCACTGTTCCATCCAGGACGTAGGATTGGTTACAGCCATATCTCACGGTCTCCATATAGCCGTAATTCTGATGCGACGCAAATGGCAAGAAGCCGTTCTCTATGGAGCTGGGAGGGGGACAGGTCACCACTGCGGGGACACAAAACCATCAGATTCGGGATTAATGAATCTGATCCGTCTCTGAAATTCCTTTAATTAACCATTTCACTCACGTCTGCACTCTGGAGGGTCCGTCCATTTGCCGTTGGCCTGGCAAACCGCTCTCTTATTGCCAAAAAGCACCAGTGGAGGCCGACAGTGGTAGGTCACTCCTGACCCGAACTCTATCCCTTTAATTGTCGGCTTCTTGTCATATACTATTTTAGAGAGCAGTGGAATTGGGGGAGTTCTGCACATGACAGCTGAAGGTAGAACAAGACACAATTTGACATGTGTTATAAAACAGGTAGCTCCAGTCTCTAAATCTGATTGGCTGAGCCGTCGGTCCAGCCGTTTTGACAATCACACACACCTCTGAGCGCTTTACATTCATATCAATGCGTGATATACAATACATTTTATTCCCGATGTTTTTTTTTTAAACTGCGCTCTGTATAGTGGCCACGAGATGGCAGTGTTTGATTGTTAGAGAATCCCGGACTAGATTACGTGGCGGAAGACTAGATTATTAACAATTTTGCTTTCAATAAATGCATTTATGAACCAAACCTTGTTTTGTTTTATTATAGTGTGTTTGTAAGCTTTTTATAAAAAACAATAAAACACTCGAGGTTGTGCATTATTGTGAATAAATCACGTAAAGAGTGGAACTGTACTCCCCTACACATCGGGACTCATAACACCTCTTTATGTGATTTATTTACAATAATGCCACGCCCCCTCGTACCGTATTTCTTAAGATTATAATCTGGTTTTAAATGGTTTTGGTAGCATCACACTTACGCTGGCACACTGGAGTGGGCTCACTCCAATGGGATGTGTGTAAACATTCACTGGAATTGGCTCCAAACAGATTGTACCTGGATACACACACACACACACACACACACACACACACACACACACACACACATACATACATACACACACTTATAGCTTTGCATGTAGCTTTGCTTTTTACTCTTTAACAGCTACAGTCTGTACATGTGATTATAAACATATAAACAAATGTCATCACCCTTCATTGCAGGAGTAGGTGATGATGCTCATGTACGTAATGCTGTTGTAGTCCACCTTTCCGTTTTGTGGTATTTCTGGTGCAGAGCATCTCTTGGCTGTAAATGTTTAAAACGACAACATCACCCGAAGGTCTGATTATATATTCGAACTGCATTCATCCCAATGTTAATCTCACGTGTGCACTTCATGTCAATCTCTGTCCACTGTCCGTTCACTTTGCAGGTCGTTCTGCGACGGCCAGAGACATGCTTGAATCCCTGGATGCATGTGAGCGTCACCTCCGTCCCGGGTTGAAAAAACGTGTGGCCTTCTTCAGCTCCCAGCCGTCCGCCGGAGGAGGCCGCGAACACACTGCGACACGGATGAGTCGATGAGATTTCTCAGCGAAAACAATAAAACTTATGGGTGTGAGGACAACACAAGCACAACCTCATGTAATTCATTCATTCATTATCTTCCGCTTTATCCTATATTAGGGTCGCGTGGGGGTTCCCCATGCCCATCCAGGGGAGAACGTTTTGGGCGCTGGGAAGATACACCAAGGACAGGGCGCCAATCTATCGCTGGGCACACACTCTCACACACACACTCTATATGGGGCAATTTGGAGAACTCAATTGACTTGATCCATGTTTTTGGACTGTGGGAGGAAACCGGAGAACCCGGAGGAAACCCACGCGGACACAGGGGGAACATGGAAACTCCACTCAGATGGGGATTCAAACCGGGAATCCCTAGTGCTGAGAGGAGAACATGCTAAACCACTAAGCCACTGTGCCACCCTCATGTAATTAATAACATATTATCTATCTATCTATCTATCTATCTATCTATCTATCTATCTATCTGTCTGTCTGTCTGTCTATCTATCTATTAAAGAAAGTGGTTCTTTAAATCAAAAGCACACAAAACAGGCATTATTTAAAATCAATTAAATGCAAAACATGTGTTCACTAAAAACATAATCCATTTTCTTAAAAATATAAATGTCTGCTCAGTTCTGTTGCTCAGAATCCAGACATTTCTTACCGTTTTGTGGCGTGACGGTGCTCAACAGGCCAGCGAGGCCCAGGAGAAGCAGCTGAAGAGTCAGATCCATGTTTACAGAGAGTACGAGCAGCAATGATTTACAAAATTTGACTGCATGAACTTTTTTACCAGTTGGGAAATTCTGGGAGAGGAATTAAAGGCATTTACCAGCAACCTAACCTCCAACCTCCCTCACTGCTTGGTGTGTTTGTTGTTGAGATCAGGATTATTCCGTACTACACGGTTTCTCAAACAGTAAATAAAAATCTGTAAGCAGCACAAAGGTCGGCTTTAGGCAAAGTGTTTGCTTAACGCAGAAATGAAACTCAGAGCTTTTGCACCCCCCCACCACCACTCTTACTTTCTTTTCTCCACCCAACTTCACCCCACCAAAATAGACTGGACTACAGTTCATTAGACTTAAGTAAATTCTTAATAACTGTCCCTCAGAATTTTTGAATCCCTTTGAAGGATTCAGTTGACCTTGATCCATGTTTTTGGACTGTGGGAGGAAACCCACGTGGACACGGGGAGAACATGGAACCACTAAGCCATCCTGCTGCCCTTAAGCTTATATTTATTCATTTTAAATTTTAAGTTCAAAACATAAACTGATTCTTACCAACAAAACTTTTCGGGACTTTTTTTTTATTTTTATTTTTTTACAAACGTAACCTGGAATATACCACAGATGTTTTTTTTTTTTTGGCTGTGTATATGTTTGCTGACTAGATTAATCTGACTAAAGTGTATTAACAGTAATGATTAATCATAATTATTAGATTATTTTGTTAATTGTATAAAGTCTTGTGTGTAGTCTTAGTTGACCGTTGGGACTTGACGCCATGCGCGCGAGCCTCCACGATGCGTGACGTCACCGCCTGGTCGAAGTCGTTGGTATTTTGAAGAAGACGGTCCGCTGAGGCAATTCAGGATTCGTTCGTTTGGCAGTAAAAGGACGGTAACGCTTCCACAAAACACACTTTATATCTTATAAATGTGTTAAAAATGTTTGTTTAACTGTTGAAACGTTCGGAATTATGTTAAATTTTTTTATTAAATTATAAATAAGGCGACGAGAAGCAACTTGATCAGAATCAGAATCAGAATCAGGCGACGAGAAGCAACTTGAGGTGACGTAACTGCAACAGGATTTCATGCTGAATTAACTCTAACCTTAAAAAAGTTCGAATATCACACTTTTAAGAAATACATGACTAATAATTACAGAAATATTATACCTTATTTGGAAGTAAATGCGTTATTGAGCCGTTGTTACCGTCGAATTTACAACGTACAGGTCTGAGGTAATGAACGCGTTGTGTTTATTTTTATGTGACAAATATTTTAGTCAGCGGCGGCACGGTGGCTTAGTGGTTTAGCACGTTCGCCTCTCAGCAAGAGGGATACCCGGTTCGAATCCCCATCTGGGTGGAGTTTCCATGTTCTCCCCGTGTCCGCGTGCGTTTCCTCCGGGTTCTCCGGTTTCCTCCCACAGTCCAAAAACATAGATCAAGTCAACTGAGTTCTCCAAATTGCCCCATATAGAGTGTGTATGTGTGCGTGTCTGTGTGAGTGAGTGTGTGCCCAGCGATAGATTGGCACCCTGTCCTGGGTCTATCTGCCCAGCGCCTGAAACGTTCTCCCCAGGATGGGCATGGGTAACCTCACCGCGACTCTAATACAGGATAAAAGCGGAAGATAATGAATGAATGAATGAAACATTTTAGTCAAAATAATTTAAGTTTATGCGAGTATATTTCCAAATACAGGATTTCACATTAGGATTAGATAATCCTGTGTAATCCCAAAAGTGAGTGTAATTGGGAAGTAAAAAAAAAGATAAATTTAATATATCTATTAAGAGGACTAATTTAAAAAAGAAAAGAAAAATGTAACAGAAATAGAAATCCATTCACCCAGATTGGGATTCGAACCGGGAATCCCTAGTGCTGAGAGGAGAACATGCTAAACCACTAAACCAAAATACTCAAACGTCAAAATACTTTAAAGTTTAAAGCGAGTATATTTCCAAATCACAGGATTTTACATTAAGATAATTATTTTATTGGTCCCACAATAGAGACATTCTCAAAAGTCACTGTAATTGGGAAGTTTAAAATATACATCTAATATATCGAGTAAGAGAACTACTTAAATAAAAAAGAAAAAAAGAAAAATGTAATAGAAATGGAAATCAGTATTTATACAAAATAAAATAAACTGCTCAATTATGTACATAATATATAACATAGAGGGAAGACAATGGGGAAAAACCCTATAAAATACAACAAGTTGCACAGCAAAGTAGGACTGCACATATGAACAAATGAATGCCAATTAAAAATCTTGATTTTAAATCGTTTAAATCGTTTAATATGAGAAAAGTGTAATAGAAATGGAAATCAGCATTTACAAAATAAAATAAGTTGCTCAATTATGTACATGATATACAATACAGAGGGAAGACAATAGGAAAAAAACTATAAAATACAACGGGTTCCACAGCAACATAGCACTGCACATATGATCAAATGAATGCCCATTAAAATCTTGATTTTAAATCGTTTAAATCGTTAAATAGGAGCCCTACAGGAACATCCCGATCATAATTTTTGTCATTGTGTAAAATGTTGGTGAAATGTGATGCGCCGCTTGGGCCGCGCGGTGGCGCTGCGCGCACGCACGCCCGCCTCCCGCTCTCAGCGTCTTTTTTTTCCCATCGCAAATCCATGTTAGTGACGTCACCCGGAGCGGCAGGAGGAAGCGCACTTGCGGTGAGAGCAGCCGTTCGTCCGTCACATTGGAACAAGTCGCGACCGCCGGGAGTTTCCGCCTGTTGCGCCCCAGCGGGGAACCGAGAACCCAGAGAGCCGACCCTGCGCGACCCGAACCGAACCGGCGGCAACTTTTCCACCGAACGGGGAGCAATTCGGAGCGATCCCTCGAGTGCCATGGCTGAATTGAGCGAATCCACCTCGGACGTGGCGAACCGATTCGCCCGGAAAGGAGCGCTGAGGCAGAAAAACGTGCACGAAGTCAAGAACCACAAATTCATCGCCCGGTTCTTCAGGCAGCCGACGTTCTGCAGCCACTGCACCGACTTTATCTGGTGAGTGACCGCGTTCCGCCTCCAGGAAACTCGGCTTGGAAGCGTTGGGTTTTGCGGTTGGTGCTGAGTCGAATAACTAACTCTTCATACGCTCGGAAACATCTGGCAACATCAGTTTAGAAAGTTGTATTCTACTTTTTATTTTCCTAATTTACTTCCGTGGGCAAAAAGGTTGTCGTCTTGTTTGTGTGTTGATGCTGTTTGTTACGGTGTAACAAACCACATACAACATAAAGTACATGATTTTAAGTGAAGTAGATCGAAGGGTCGTAAATAATGTGCATAAATAATTAAAGCATTGTGTTTAATCCAAACATTGTATTATTAGTCCTGTTTTCATGCTCCAGGTGTTATCCATGCATGCTGTGTGGTCCAGATGTTTTTTTTTAATTTTTTTATTTTGTAAAGTTTAGTTTGTTGGGCGGCACAGTGGCTTAGTGGTTAGCACGTTTGCCTCTCAGCACTAGGGATTCCCGGTTCGAATACCCATCTGGGTGGAGTTTCCATGTTCTCCCCGTGTCCGCGTGGGTTTCCTCCGGGTTCTCCGGTTTCCTCCCACAGTCCAAAAACATGGATCAAGTCAATTGAGTTCTCCAAATTGCCCCATGTAGAGTGTGTTTGTGTGAGTGAGTGGGTGCCCAACGATAGGTTGGCGCCCTGTCCTGGGTGTATCTGCCCAGCGCCCGAAACGTTCTCCCCTGGATGGGCATGGGGATCCCCCCCCTCCCTCCGCGCGACCCTAATATAGGATAAAGCGGAAGATAATGAATGAATGAATAATTTACATCCGTGTGCATAACGGCATCTTGTTTGTGTGTTGATGCTGTTTGTTACGGTGTAACAAACCACATACAACATAAAGTACATGATTTTAAGTGAAGTAGATCGAAGGGTCGTAAATAATGTGCATAAATAATTAAAGCATTGTGTTTAGTCCAAACATTGTATTATTAGTCCTGTTTTCATGCTCCAGGTGTTTTCCATGCATGCTGTGTGGTCCAGATGTTTTTTTTTTTTTTTTTTGTAAAGTTTAGTTTATTTAGAGAAAAAGTTCTTTAAAATTCTCCGCTTGTTTGTACAGAGGTGGGTTACAGCTCTGGGCTTGTTTACGCAATTCTATATTATTCTATATATTGTTTTTATTTTAATAGTGTTTATTGTATGCAGTCTGTCTCTGTGTGTTGTTATTACTGTGCATTCTGTTATTTATGCTGTGTGTTACAGTTACAGATGTTCTGTGCATGCTCTGTGTAATACTTCCAGATGTTTTGCATGCAACCTCAGGTAAAGTTTCATGCGTTCTGTATGCATGGTGAGGTGCAGTTCCTGGTGTACTGTTTGCACAATGTGGCACAGTTCCTGGTGTACTGTTTGCACAATGTGGC
Organism: Corydoras sp. C115; assembly: GCA_019802505.1. Lineage (NCBI taxonomy): Eukaryota > Metazoa > Chordata > Actinopteri > Siluriformes > Callichthyidae > Corydoras > Corydoras sp. C115. Next base: position 998,570 of record JAFMOC010000189.1, on the reverse strand, counting down.
ACAGTTCCTGGTGTACTGTTTGCACAATGTGGCACAGTTCCTGGTGTACTGTTTGCACAATGTGGCACAGTTCCTGGTGCTCTCTGTGCACAATGTGGCACAGTTCCTGGTGTACTGTTTGCACAATGTGGCACAGTTCAAGTCAAGTCAAGTCAAGTAATTTATTTATATAGCGCTTTTTACAACAGTACATTGTCACAAAGCAGCTTTACAGAATGAAAAGCCTTTAAACCCCCAAAGAGCAAGCCGAAGCGACAGTGGCAAGAAAAAACTCCCTTTTATGTTGTTATTTAAGGAAGAAACCTTGGGAGGACCAAGACTCAATGGGGGACTCATCCTCCTTGAGCGGCCGGGCAGCAACAACAGTGTAGAACAGCCATGTCCAGACACTAAACAAATGGAAAAACTAACAACTAGAAAACTATATGTGAGTCCATTAGGGGGCGTCCTGCAGGACCGCCTTGTCAGGATCCATACAGTATTCGTAAGCAGAGCCATGGATCTCCAGGAAGCCGGTGTACTGTTCCTGGTGTACTGTTTGCACAATGTGGCACAGTTCCTGGTGCTCTCTGTGCACAATGTGGCACAGTTCCTGGTACTCTGTTTGCACAACGTGGCACAGTCCCTGGTGCTCTCTGTGCAAAATGTGTCACAGTTTCTGGTACTTTGCACAACGTGGCACAGTTCCTGGTGCTCTCTGTTTGCACAATGAGGCACAGTTCCTGGTGCTCTCTGTGCACAATGTGGCACAGTTCCTGGTACTCTGTTTGCACAACGTGGCAGAGTTCCTGGTGCTCTCTGTGCAAAATGTGGCACAGTTCCTGGTACTCTGCACAACGTGGCATAGTTCCTTGTGCTCTCTGTTTGCACAATGTGGCACAGTTCCTGGTGCTCTCTGTGCACAATGTGGCACAGTTCCTGGTACTCTGTTTGCACAACGTGGCACAGTCCCTGGTGCTCTCTGTGCAAAATGTGGCACAGTTCCTGGTACTCTGCACAACGTGGCACAGTTCCTGGTGCTCTCTGTGCAAAATGTGGCACAGTTCTGTGTACTCTGTTTGCACAATGTGACACAGTTCCTGGTGCTCTCTGTGCAAAATGTGGCACAGTTCCAGGTACTCTGTTTGCACAATTTGGCACAGTTCCTGGTGCTCTGTGTGCACACTTTGACACAGTTCCTGGTGTTTTGTTTGCATGATGTGGTACAGTTCCTGTTTTTCTTTTTGCACATTGTGGGAGAGTTCCTGGTGCTCTGTTTGCACACTGTTATATTACCATACGTAATCTATGCGTTCTGCCCATACATCTAGATGTGCATGCTGTGTTCTACATGTTCTTCATGTGAACAGGCGTGCTCTGTGCTCTGAATGTTCTCAGCTCTCTGTTCCAGTCTGATTATATGATCTGCTGTAGTGTCTGGTGTCCTGTAATAAATGTGATGTAAGGTCGTTCATGTTCGCCCTGACTGTTATTAAGACGGATGCTGCGATCGGTTCTGTAATGGGATCTTTAATGTCAGTGTTCAGTTCTCTCTCATCATGACCGATGCCGAGGTTTCTAATTAATTTTGTTTGAGTACGCGGTTATTTAGATGAGTGTTCTCCATCTCAATTATTTATTAATGAGGCGTAGGACAAATGTGATGTTACATGACTTTACAGGTATCCAGATCCCGATAAACAACGCATCAATGCCTCTGTGCCCTGATGAATCCGAATCATATCAGCTGTCAAATATTGACGCGGTTCATTTGCACGACAGTGCCTTTTTTAATTGACTTTCATTGCGGACCGCGCCGAGAAGCTGATGGATCAAACTGATAGATAAAAGCCCATTAGAGCGTTTAGGAGGATGAGCCGTCTAATGTGTTGCTCGCTTTCGTCATGTGACTTTTCTCTCCATCTCTCCCACAGGGGCTTCGGAAAGCAGGGGTTTCAGTGCCAAGGTAAGAACATTTTAATGATTAAAAAACCCACCAATCCAAATAAAGGCACATAAATATGACATGGTGTTCACTACTAAAGATCACCATTAGACTGTGTAGCAAAAGTACTGGCACACATGGTATCACTGGATTCAGGTGTTTTATTCAGCGGCCTCAGATCTTTGTGGTAACAGTTTGGGGAAGGCCTGTTTTTTTCCTTGTACAAAGCGCATGTTCTTTACATTCACATCTGGGTGAGTTTGGTGTGAAAGAACTCTTCCTCTCGCCCAACATCTGCATGACCATGTACATGCTCCACTGGATGAAAGGGCACAACATCCTACAGACAATCCAGGTGTAATATATATGTGTCCCAGTACTTTTGTCCATGTTATATTTATATAAATATGCATTTCCTTAAAGAAAATATAAAAGATGACAATAAATTTGTCCGGTTTATTTCTCCTGTGTAACGTCCAACTCGATTTTTTTGAGAAAGGCAGGGAAAGCCTCTGGACAGGTTGCAGGACAGACACACTCACTGCCACCCAGGCAAAGGAACTCCATGCTGGGACACAGGGAGAACATGCAATGACACACAAGAGTTCTGTGCCAAAATTATTATTATTATTATCATTTTATCATATGGTTTCTTTTCTAAACATAGAAATTGGCACACTTTATGTTTAAAGTGGAGCTCAGCGTGGGGTGGGGGTGGGCGGTGAGGTGATGGTGCCACTGTGCTCACACCCTGTCTGGCTGCCACATTAGAGACCTTGAGCAAAACCTATAAAAACCATCAACCCCGCATGAGAAAAGGGAGATAAATAAGCTGTTAACAAAAAGAGATCAGCGGATCACATGGGCAAATGTTGTTACCGTGGCTTTTGAGCAGCCGTGCTTCAGATGCTTTATCTTGCAAGAACACACTTGGGCTTGGCCTTGGGCTTTACGTAGTGTGTGAAAGCGAGAGAGGGAAAGAGAGAGAGATTGGTTGTTTGAATCTGTCTGGGTGCGCTACATAATGAGGCACATCCATCAAGACTGAAGGATCACTGTTTTTTTTTTTAAGTGCTGCTGATGCAGGGTGGCGTTCGGTCGCTTCGATAATGAGGGCCATGAGATGTATTTGATTGGGGTCAGTTTGGCCTGATTTGAACGCTTTGGTAGTCTTTGATTGCGTATAAATTGTTATATTTAAAATGTATAACAAACAGTGCCATGCATTTGGAGTTTGATCAACCAGATACAGAGTATAGCCTAATAAAGTGGCCGGTGGGTGGGTCCATTTTATTTAATTTGGCTGTTGTTTGGAATTTTGCGTGCAAAACCGACACATAAACATTTACATATTTGTTCGCGGACGCCGTGGAATCCGATTCAGAGAACTGAGACCGCGCTCGGGTTTTACATTAAAGCCGATGAAGCTTGGGTTTGTGGATAAAGTCATTGATTAACTGAGTTATTGTTTAATCTACGATCGATTGCGATTGGACAGTTTTCTCTGTGCATTGTTGAGAAATCCCCATCATCACCGCGTGAGTTGTGTGTGTGGTCATCAGCATCGTGTTAATACACCCTGCACCGCTGTTCTGTTGGTCATAAGTGTTCTAATTATTGGGTGTGTTTTCCGCCGGCATGTCAACTGCATCCTGTTTCAACTGCAACCCCCCCCCCCCGGAAAGTGGAGCCTTAGGCTAACTAAAGATGAGCTAAACAGATCTCATAGGGCAGAAACTCTTCCCTGAGGTCAGGAGTCCACGTTTATTGCACCAGTGGATCACGATCATGTGACCATTCTCCGCTGAACATCACGGCATTGAAAACATTATGGTATAATAAACAGTCCTTCATAACAAAGGGCAGCGCTGATTTATTATTCATTTAAGCATCCACGTTCGAACTTTAGAGAACAAATATACGCAATTTGAACTCGCCAGCCCACCGACTATCAATCCCAAACTCAGGGCCTTTATGAGACCGAGGCTAGTTAATAACTAATAGTTTGTCTATTGATTTGGTAAGTAGATTCAGGGAGATTTCCACATGAGCTGCGCTGCTGATGGATTTTATTGATTTTGCGAATGTAAAATATACAGTTGGCTCAGCCTCTTCTGACGGACCGCTATTAAAGTGATTACAGATACCTCAATCGACCACATCAATAAATACAGTGATTTAATAAAGCAGTAAGGTATGAGAGGGCAGTGTTAGTGTGAATAAATCATAGAAAACAGGTGTTATTACACCCGACCTGTGATTTATTCACAATAATACACAACCTCGAGTGTCTTATTGCTTTTATAAAACGCTTACAAACATATTTTAATAAAATAAAAAAAAGGTTTTATCCATAAATGTATTTATTGAAAGCACGACTTAATCTAGTCATTGGCTTAGTGGTTAGCACGCCCGCCTCTCAGTGCTGGCGATCCAGGTTCGAATCCCGATCTAGGTGGAGTTTTCATGATCTCCCCATGTCCGGTTTCCTCCCACAGACTAAGAACATGTATTCAAGGTAAATTGAACGCTCCAAATTGCCCCATATTGTGTGTTTGTGTGTGTGTGAGTGAGTGTGCCCAGTGATAAATTGGCGTCCTGTCCTGGGTGTATCTGCCCAGTGCCCAAAACGTTCTCCCTTGGATGGCATTGGGGAACCCCCGTCACCCTAGTAGAGGATTAAGTGGAAGATAATGAATGAATGAATAACAATATCATTATATACCATATTTTATACCTCAGAGACATGTAAATCCAACAGACCCTATTTCTTTTACACCCTAAGTGTTCTCACCCTTCTTTTCATACATGAGCTCGCGGATGCCCATGTTTGGTTGTGAATTTTTGGGTGCAACAGACAGAATGCACGTTACCCCTGACTTTCTGTACGCGCTGCCAGTCTTCTGTTGTTGGTCGTATGAGAAAGATGTCTGTGGTATCATGAGGATTTGAACAGGACAAATGCTTTTCGGTTGTGCCTCACTGGGGGCCTGTGCCAAACTCACAGAGTGTCATATGTCTGCCCACAACTGCTATCCACTGAGTGAAGAGGTCGGCTTGTTTTCAGAACTGAGAGTAAAACGGTATGTTATGAGGAACATGAGGAATATGGTGATAAAAAAATACAAGACATACTTTTAAATATAATAGACACGTGGAGTTATTTAAAGAGTGCATCCTGTGAGGAGTCGTCATGATACCTGACACTCGGACAGCCTCAGTGTAAGCGAGGCCGCGTTGTCTCGATGCTTGTTTCAAGACATGCAAAACCTCAAGGTTGTGATGACGCTGCTCTCGCAAACAAAATACTACGAACAAACAAAGTAGTAAGACAAAGTACAGGGACGTATTGCGTACCTTGCACGAGAAGTAAATGGGTTTGATCAGTGAACTCCAAAATTATAGATTTCCATCCATCCATTATCTCCCGCTTTATCCTCTATTAGGGTCGCGGTGGGGGGGGGTTCCCCATGCCCATCCAGGGGAGAAAGTTTCGGGTGCTGGACAGATACACCTAGGACAGGGCACCAATCCATCGCTGGGCACACACTCACTCACACACACACACACACACTATATGGGGCAATTTGGAGAACTCAGTTGACTTTTTTGGGCTGTGGGAGGAAACCGGAGAACTCGGAGGAAACCCACGCGGACACGGGGAGAACATGGAAACTCCACCCAGATTGGGATTCAAACCGGGAATCCTCAGCGCTGAGAGGAGAACATGCCAACCACTAAGCCACCGTGCCGCCCCAAAATTATAGATTTAATTAATTAATTTAATCATTCATTAATTTATTATCTTCCACTTAATCATCTACTAGGGTCGGGGGGGGGGGTTCACAATGCCCATCCAGAACGGAAGAACGTTTGGAGCGGTGGGCAGATACACCCAGGACAGGGCAACAATCCATTGCTGGGCACACACTCACTCACACACACACACACACACTATATAGCGGCAATTTGGGACATTCAATTTATCTTGAATCCATGTTTTTGGACTGTGGGAGGAAACAGGAGAACCAGGTGGGTTCCATGTGGAGGACAGATTCCTCTGTGTGTAAGCACTGTAGGCAAAATACATTACCTTGTTTTTAAATGATGTTGGCATGAAAACAGTAAACATCAGACTGTCATCATTAAAATCTCTTACAGTATGGAGTATGAGAAAGCAGCATGCTCTCGTTGTTGGTGTTACTTGTCAAGATGTGAGTCCCCATGATGCCTCGCACAACAATAAATGTGATGTGGATGTGAAACAAAAGAAGGTGATTAAGCTCCGGCGCTTTATTGTAGGCGCGAATCTGCCCTGCTGGGTCAGGACTGATAAACCCGGCTGCGTATCTTGGTTGGCGTTACCTGGTAATGTGCTCCACCGCTCTGTTATCTCTGTAACCGGACCCACACTGATTATTCAAAACAATAGTGGATCGGGTTCTGCTCCAGAAGTAAAAGAGCCAAAGGTCATCAGAAGGGAACGCAGTGATTCTCTGGTTAGAAAATCACGGCGTCCCGGTGACTGCGCTGACGGCAGTGTGCTCTGTTGGCCGAGCGTTTGAAGTGCCACACCTTCAAAGAGGAAGAGCTTGTTAGACCAGACTATAATAATAATAATAATTATAGTAATAATAATAGAAAGATTGAGTAAACAAAGCAGTTGTGATCGGATTTTATTGGATATCATCATTAAAGCAAAAGCACAGTTCTATTAAGGTGGTTGATCCAATCTGAATAATGAGGTGTAGTTTTTTTAATAATTTAAGCCATTAAGGCTTAATTAACCAGATTAGTTTCTGGAACATCGATACCCCTCAGAACTCGTTCCTGAGGTAATCGTCTAATCCCGACGGTGTCTTGTTTTCCCGAAATGGTTTTAAGGAGGCAGTCTGTGGGCAGTGGGTGTGCACTTGCCATCGGGGCGTCTGTGAAATCAATATCAGTGTACGAACGAGAAGCTGCTTGCGCTTATCGAACTCCTCGAAGCTTAGAAGCGTCAATGCGAGAGAGAGAGAGAGAGAGAGAGAGAGTGTGTGTTCATTAAAAATTCAGAGCTTTCTGGAGAATCAGACAGGATGTGGAAACTGGCGAAGAACTCTTCTTATCCATAATCCCAGTTGGGATTCAATTCCTATGTTGTTTTGGCTCCTGTTAAGGTTACAGGCATTTGCATGTTCTCCTTTTGTTTTTGTGACTTTCTTTCGGGAGGTAATAACTTGCATCAACATGTACATGTGTGTGTGATTGTGTGTGTTAGTCTGCTCCACCATAGACCGGCGACATGTCAGGGGTGTCACGCATTGATACGAACGTGAAGCAGGTGTGCGTTATTCCTAATAATGTCACAGCTGGACAAACAGCTCAGCCAATCAGATTTAAGGACCTAACAACCCGTATTATAATCGATGTTAATGATCCTGGATGGAACGCGATAGGATATACAATATGTATCTTGTATGTGTTGAGTGCCATGTGCTTCAGACCTGCTTTGAAATTTTGATGGTAGATAAGTGAGGGGGGAGGGAGGGAGGGAGTGGAGGGGTGACTTTAAAGTCGTGGGCGAGTTTGAAATTGTCTCTGAGGGCATTGAGATGAGAATTCGGGCAGCACAGGAGCTCAGGCGGGGATCGGCAGTGTGTGTGTAATGTTGGTGTAAGGTGTGTGAACAGAGCAGTGAACCGTAGAACACGAGAACATGGAACGTTAACCCGAGAGAATGGAAATGAGGCCTGCGCTTCAGAGCAACGCTGCTTTGCTATGCTAAACAGCCAGTTTGTATTTATATATTCGCATGACTATTGTCTTCGCATGCTTTTTAAAGGGCACGGCAGACGTTCTTGCCCTTTTTGCCGGGATCCGGCCGAATCGTAAATCCGCCAAACCGCTCGAGTCTTGAGTGTTCAGGGAAACGCAGGGTCGTAAACCCGAGCGAAAACTTTTAAAAGTGTACGCATCAGAACCAGAACTAAACTCCGCCATGGCCGGTAAAACCGACCGCCTGATACGAAAGCTGCCACTTTGCAACTTTGTGAGTCACATGCACAGAAGCACAGCCATGGAGGCCTTCCCCAAACTGTTCTCACAAATTAACAAAGTTGATTTTAGTAACCGGGCGGCACGGTGGTCGGCACGTCCGCCTTTCTGCGCTGAGGATCTGATCCAGGTGGGGTTTCCACGTTCTCTCCGTATCCGCGTGATTTTTCTTCCGGGTTCTCCGGGTTCCTCCCACAGTCCAAAAACATGAAATCAAGGTGAATTGGCAGTTATAAGTTGCCCCATATAGTGTGTGTTTGTGTGAGTGAGATTGATGCAGTGTAACTCACCGCACATTGGGAAGATCCTTTCCTCTAGCTACGTATGTTCTAAAATTTGGTATGTTCTTCATCTCACTGCACTGTTATCTCTTACAACCTCGAGTCAACTCATCATGAACCGATGCACGGCCACCTTAAAAATCTCTTGTTATAATGAAATCATCAGGACTAAGCCTTTCTCTTTGTTATTTAATACCTCGTGTGTTGCGTCATGTCTTTATTTCACGCATCGCGCAGTTTTGCAAATGAAATCCTAATCCAGTCGGTCGGTCACTTCTCACTGTACAGAGAGCACCGGGATAGGGCTCGCGAGGCTGCGTTATTAATGGCAGTAATGTTGGATTTTACTCTCTCCGTGCCGAGATTATAGTTTTTACAGATTAATACCGCGAGTTAAATATGATTGCTCTCAGTATAATTCACATCTGCGTGCTGTTCACTCACTTACAGTATGCACGCACGAACCCAGCCAGCTGTTACAGCTGCAGGAAGAGAGCAGCGGCTCCATTACCGAATAGGATTACAGCGGCAAAGAGAAGGCCAGAGTGCCGACTCACTCTGATCCCAGTTTAATACAGAATAATAAAACACTACCATTAAATATTATCATTGTAATAATGTAAGCCCGAAGCCGTGATTTTGGGAACGTGCGCTCTCGCTGCACTGCCTGATCGTTCTAACATCGCTGGAGGAGACGTGGCCTTTAAGGTTCTTATGTCATAACGGAACCTGAAATCAAAGCAGCACATTATCTGTTTTATGGTGCTTCCTGACACACGGAGCACCTCTTCCTCGTTAAATTCGAGGGGTATTAGAACCATCTGAAGCGCTTTGTGAGGCAAACGCAGTAAACCAGCCGTCTGGCCTTTTTTATCGCCTCCCTGACACGGCTGCCGTAAATCTCGCAAACCGACATCTGAGGCAAAAATGAAAATACCTCCGTGAGCTGCTTTATGTTCACAAACTTTATTACTCAACTTTATATCGAGTGTTTCCCACACTCGGCTTACATTCAATAACCAACACACAAACACAGACACACAGGGCAATTTTAGGTCACAGATTCTGATGGGGCAATTGCTAAAGAAATTATTACAATTATACAATTATTACGAAATAAGAAACTACTAAAAAATTGCCAGGAATCACAGGAACAATGTGCGTTTTCGTATTTTTTAATTGTTAAATATTTCATTCATTCATTATCTTCAGCTTTATCCTCTAGTAGGGTCGCGGTGGGGTTCCCCATGCCCATCCAGGGGAGAACGTTTCGGCGCTGGGCAGATAGACCCAGGACAGGGCGCCAATCCATCGCTGGGCACGTTTAATATTTATTTTTTTAAAATATTAAATTAATTAATTCCTGCATTATATCCCACTTAATCCTCTACTTGTGGTGGGGGGGGGGGCTGTGTTCCCCATGCCCATCCAGGGGAGAAAGTTTTAGGCGCTGGGCAAATACACCCAGGACAGGGCACCCATCTATCACTGGCACACACTCACTCACACACAAACACACACTAGATGAGGCAATTTAGAGCACTCAATTCACCTTGAATCTTGTGTTTTTGGACTGTGGGAGGAAACCGGAGAACCCGAAGGAAACCCACGCGGACGCGGGGAGAACATGGGAACACCACCCAGAATCCTGGATTCAAGGTGCTGAGAGGAGAACATGCCAAACCACTACACCACCATCCTGCGGGAATATTAAATTGAAAAAAAAAAAAAAAAAAAACAGAATCTGTCTCTTAAGACACATATTTATATATGTTCAACATGAATTATATGGTTTTTTATGGACAAATTAAACAGATAAAATAAAAGTCTAACTTTTTTTTTCTCATGAATGTCGAGGCGCTCTTATGATTAATTAACTTTAACCTTTTTTTTTTTTAAATCGTGATCAATTGCAAAAACGATTAATCGTCTCATCCCCAGTCACCAGTACATGGATGTTTTTGCCATGGGGGAGGAAACTGGGCAAACTGGGAGCAAAACTCAGGGGGGTCACTGTCACAAGAAGCTTTTGCATTCACGTTCTTTAAATTGAGCATCTTGTCCAGCTGTTTGACACCCCCCCACCCCCACCCCCACCCCACCCCACCCCCTGCGTACTAGTGTACGAACAGCCTTAGTAACTGCGATTAGATGATTAAACGCCCCTAATGTCGCGCTGTCTTCTGTTTCCCTTTCATGTCCACTTAAAGCAGTGGATCTGGTCTTCATCACAGAGGCTCATGGGAAACTCGTTTCATGTTTCTAACTGAAGCGAGAGCCAGACAGACAGACGGGGGAAGAGAGAGAGAAATGGGGAAGATTACAGATTTGAACATTAGCCCGAACATTATTCAGCGATTGTTGCGCACTGTTAAACATCGGGACATCTCGTCTCCGTTTCGTCCCACCGACGTGACGAACAGCTGACACGGGGAAGCAATGAGCGTTCACAAACGAGAGCGAGCGCGGATCATACGGACCCGGAGTGGCTTTCTGTTTACAGTACGTTTGACAGAGCGCAATAAATATACAGACTTAACCGAGGAGACGGGACGGGATGGGACATGTGCAAAACTAATTTATTACATTCATTCATTCATATTTAACATTTTAATGTATTTGAAGTGTAAATGTAAACACAGCTGCGGTTGAGTCCTTATGCTGCAAGACCAACATTTAAAAACCTGCACACTATAAATAGACAAAAGTATTAGGACACACTTTTTTAATTATTGGATTTAGGTGTGGTGGCACGGTGGCTTAGTGGTTTAGCATGTTCTCCTCTCAGCGCTTGGGATTCCCGGAGCGAATCCCAATCTGGGTGGAGTTTCCATGTTCTCCCCGTGTCCGCGTGGGTTTCCTCTGGGTTTTCCTCCCACAGTCCAAAAAACATGGATCAAGATCAATTGAGTTCTCCAAATTGCCCCTTATAGAGTGTATGTGAGTGAGTGTATGCCCAGCGATAGATTGGCGCCCTGTCCTGGGTGTATCTGCCCAGCGCCCAAAATGTTCTCCCCTGGATGGGCATGGGGAACCCCCCCCACGACCCTAATAGAGGACAAAGCGGAAGATGATGGATGGATGGATTTAGGTGTTATATTTAGTTGTAATTGCGTGCTCGGTGGGGACGGGGAATCGAACCAGGAGCCTTCAGGTCGCATGCTCATGCGCACTCCTGCTTACATTACAAATGGCATCATTAAAAAAACCACATTAGATTCATTAGAGATTTAAAAAGCCATAGAAACGGCCAATCAGAATCCCTCCCTGTGGACGAGGCGTCACATTTAAAACGTGTCAGACTCATTTTTGGGTGTGTGTGTCTGTGTGTGTGTGTGTGTGTACAGTTGCTAATGAGTAAAGGGACATCAGGGACACCCCCCCCCCCCTCCTGTGTTTTGTGTTTTGTTATGATTCCGGCGTTCCGTTTGTGTCGTCTCGGTAACGGGTCAGTACCCCGCGGCTCGGTGCCACCCTTTACATGAGGTCATCGCTCATCAGCCGTCATTACGGAGCCTCCCGGTGTGGATGGCCCTTTATAGCCGGGGTGGGGGGGGGGGGGGGTGATGGGGGGGTGGAGATGTTTCCTGATCTCTGTAATAACAACAGGATCTGCTCTTAATCCAGGAAATCCCTCCATTAGATCTGCTGCGACTCCCACGTCACGAAAAAAAAAACACCCAGGAGAAAAACAGAGCTTTAGAGGATTTCTTTAAAAGCTCTCGATCACATACTCTCTCTCTCCTCTCTCTCTCCTCTCTCTCTCTTTCCTCTCTCTTTCCTTTCTCTCCTTTCGCCTCTCCTCTCTCTCTCCTCTCTCTCCTCTCTCACTCTTTCCTCTCTCTTTCCTTTTTCCTCTCTCTTTCTGCTCTCTGCTCTCCTTCTTTTCTCACTCTTTCCACTCTCTATGCTCTCTCACGCCTCTCTCACTCTTTCCTCTTTCACTCTCCTCCCTCTCCTCTATCCTCTATCTCTCTCTTCGCTCTCCCTTCTCTCTCTCTCTTTGTCCACTCTCTCTCCTCTAACAGTTGGGAATTACTTTATGAAAACCTTTTTTTTTTTTTAGATGATCTAATCAGATTATCTGATCCCAAATCAGACTCACAGTTAATAACCTCATGGCCGCGAGCTGCAGGTCTCCCTCTCGTATGTAAATCGTCGTACGCTGTGGGTGTAATGTGTGGGTGTCCCAATACTTCTGTTTTTAACGTGTTTACAGATTCATTATTCTTTAAAGCCTCCACTCTCACTTTTTGATTGACAGCCGGAATAAAGCCTCCTCATTGTCGTCCTTTTGTTCCTTTATTTATCAAACGCAGTGTATTTCGGCCCTATCCCGGTTTTCCGTTGCTGTTTTATTCTTTGCTTTATCGCATGTCCACCTCTCCACCTTCTCACCGCGTCCCTTCGGTTCTCCACCGTTATAGATGAGCTCTGTACTCAGATCCTTGTGTCCACTTGCTTCTCTCAATTCTGCAATTATACTGAGACACAGAGCAGGTCAGGGACCGAAGATCTGTTGGCGACTGCTATTTTCTCCCTCTCACTTTCACACACACACACACACACACACACACACACACCACACACACACACACCCTCTCTGTCTCACATTGTCTCCTCAGCCTAATTTTATTTCCGAGCCCTTTTCCTAATTGGCATGTGCACCTCGGCAAAGAGCACGATTCGTGTTGTGGCCGTCCCTGACGTGACCGTCCAAACTCCCGATTAACCTTCGCAACGTTTGGGAACGCCGCGACACCCCGACGTTAAATAACGCAGCCTGATGTCCTGCGAACTCTTCCCCACGCAGCTCCGCCCCCATCATTCTCCAATACGGTGCGCTTTAAACGATGAGACGGTCTGCCCGTAATTGCCGTTGTGTTTTTTTCACCGCGCTGCTGTTAACATCTGAACCGGAGAGCGAGTTGCCGGTTAAAAGTGAGGGCGGCGGTTTGTGGGTTTGGAGTGCATTGCATCCGCGTGCCGCGTGCATAATTGCACCGTGGCAGCACTTTGCTTGGTGTTTAGCAACGGGGTCGTAATTGGATAAATGGAAGCGGCGTCGCTCGCGCAGGCCGAAGGCAGAGATGAACGTGCGCTCGGGATAAACGGCGTTTCTTCGATTCATACGGCGCCGAACGAATCCCATTACAAATTAGACTGTTGTTGTCAGCGGGGAGGTTTCTGTCCCACTTGGGTTCTCCTAATAACTTAAACTGATCAATTAAATTGATCGTTCTAGGTGTAAAGCACACGTGCAGTCGTTCCATGTGCAATGTTGCGTTGTTTCAGTCGATTGCGCTCTTTAATCTGCTTGCCACTTGCCTCTAGATCCGTAGGGTCTCGTAACACATCCTCCAAAGCTCTCATGCAAACTGCCACCACAGCGAAAGGCGAACCTGCAAAATTCCCATTGACAAACAGAAGCATTGGCACCAGGCAAGGCCAGACGCTGCTCATCGTCACCCCACTAATCCCCGTGTAATCCACTCACTGGCACCCGATCCCGGCCCGTCTAAACACACTGTACGTGAGTGTACACACACTCCCCTCAGACGGGCACCGTGCCAGCAGTTCCGCCACCCGCTTTTAAATGGCATGGAACGTTCCAGCACTCACGACGTGCACTTACAGACGCGCGGCTGCGTTTGGTATAACCGTATTTCTATAGTTACGGAACATCTACAGGGTTCTTCCAGCTTCCGTGCCATCTGCGTTTTTCCGGCGGTGAAGTGGCAGCATACACACGGTTGCCAAATCCTCCGTAAGGAAAGTGGCTATTGGCTGTTCTGACAGTCGTCTCATTTGCATAATATTGCCGACACTGTGTAGTCAATGCGTTTAGTTTACATCCCGCGCTGTAATCAGGGGGCGGGGTCAGTGTAGCTCTGATGAGTTGATGGGGGGGGGTGATTTGGAGCGATGCGGGTCTGCTCTGAGAGTCCCCTCGTCCCATCGTCCGTCATATCGGTCGGACAATGTCTTTTTTTCCACCAAAATTCTAGTTTGCTTTCGTTTCGTTTGCCCTCATTTGCCCTCATTTGCCCCCCAGCCTGAAAGACACGCACGGCGGACAATCTAAAATCCCTCTCTCATGCCGCAAAAAGGGTCGTTGCCAGAATATTTCGGTCCTTGCTTTATTTGGTTGTGCGTCCGAGGCATCCGTTCAGACCCCCGTCCGTAGACCCCCGCCGCGAGGGGGGCCCCCCGGGGAACACGTGGTGTGTTCGTTGGACGGATCCCCCACCCGGCGCTCCCAGCACGACGCGGAATAAAAATAAACACGGGGCCCCTTTAATGTTCGGCAGCGCTCTGATCCCGAGAGGGCCGCAGCGGGTTTTCGGGTGCGCGTGTATTACGGGGGGCGTCGCGGTTCCCAGGCCTGTTCCCGCCATGTATCGGTACGACGGATGCTTTCATGTCGTCGGTTCTACTTTTAGCGCCGTGACGAGGGGAACACCTGCGGCGCGTGCGGTTGATCAGTGTGATTACTCGGTGCATCCAGTCGTGAGGCTTCAATCGGAGCGCCGTGCGCCGGATCGGGCCACGGGCGAATAAAAAACGAACGCCACTGGGGCAGCAATCGTCCGTATGAATAGAACAGGGCATTAAAATCCAGCATGCACCGCGCCGGCGAGATGAACGGCTTCTCTAAACTCCTTCACCAAACGGGCTGCTGAACGGCGGCATCCGTCTCCCGTTATGTAAAACGGGCGAAGATACGCTGCGCCGTCGATAAAACACATTAAAAGCACGGCAGCCGACGGCGCTGACATTCGGAAGCAAACACAACGCACCGTCTGCGCGGCGTGAGCAAAATATCGACGGGGCAGCCGTGCGGGATGCTGGGACGTGAGCCAGCGTTCATCTTGGCGCGAGTCTTAGGCAACTGGGAAGTGGCTGAAATGGCCGCGCCGCGCCCCCCGGTGCGCCTAAAAGCCCGGCGGTTTGTCAATTCTTCCCGGAATAGGCGCAGATGGATGGCGCAGAAAATCAAGAGCCATCTCCTAAATTACACCGCGTGAGGGTCGGGGGGGTGGGGTTTGATTTTCCATTTGCGTCGGACTTCCTGAATTGAATCGGAGATCGTGGTCTGTGGAGAGAATAGCGGTGAATAGAACGCGGCCTGGAATGGAACGGTTTTATTGACCGCGACTAAAACCTTGGCTCGGGTTCCAGTCGCCTCGTCTCGTTGCGTTGGGCGACGGTTTTAACGTCGGTTCCCTCCTTTTAGGGCCGAAATCCTCCTGCAGCGGCGTGAACGCGAATGAGAAGCCGCGAAAGAGCGCGATCTGGGAAAAAAATATTTAGCCGATTCGTCTGGAAAAGCATTTCTGAGGTCAGACACCGATGTTGGACGAGAGGCGCCTGTTGCTCATGTTCCGTTCCATCCATCCATTATCTTCCGGTTTATCCTATATTAGGGTCGCGGGGGGGGGGGGGGGGGGGGGGGGGGGGGGGGGAGGGGGGGGGGGGGGGTGGCTATATTAGGGTCGCGCGGGGGGGGGGGGGGGGGGTTTCCCCATGCCCATCCAGGGGAGACCGTTGGGCAGATACACCCAGGACAGGACGCACACTCACTCACTCAGACACACTCTATATGGGGCAATTTGGAGAACTCAATTCACCTTGATCCATGTTTTTGGACTGTGGGAGGAAACCGGAGAACCCGGAGGAAACCCACGCGGACACGGGGAGTGTTAACTTGTGATATACAATGTTATCTGTTCTGTAAGTGAGGGGGCGAGTATATTGGGATATATACGGTAATGTAGGGGGAGGTAGAGGTGTGCTTGGCGGGAGAGTTAGTTCGGATGCAAACGTGAGGTAAAGTTGTGTCTTGGAGGTGTTTATGGAAAAATAAAAATCTTCTGTTTAAAATAAGAAGTTGTGAAATCGTTTTAACATTGGTAGCAGAAGATGGTTACCAATTATAAAGTACCACCAAAGTTCGACGAAGCCAGGTCATACGAGTGCTGGAAGAATGAAGTCAGCATCTGGAGACGTGTTACAGAGCTGGATAAGAAAAAGCATGCACTGGCGGTGGCGCTGGGCCTCGAGGGAGAGCCAGAGAGACGGCTATGGAAATACCCGCTGATGATTTGGACAAAGATGATGGCATGGACACATTGCTTGCAAAACTGGACTCGGTGTTTCAGAGGGAAGAAAAAAGACCGTGCGTATGAAGCCTACTCATATTTTGACTCTATTTCAAAGAATGACACTGTCTCTATGGCGGACTATGTAATAGACTTTGAACAGCGCTATAACCGAATGAAAAAGTACAACATGACGCTGCCTGATGCGGTGCTAGCGTTTAAACTTTTAGATACAGCTTGTCTTGATGAAAAAAGCAGGCAACTTGCTCTAACAGCCTGCACAGACTTAACATTTGCGTCTATGAAGTCCGCGCTAAAACGAATTTTTGGAGGAAAAGGTGGCACATGGAGTGGAATCCAGCTGGATCAGGATGCGGTTTTTTTTACGGAGCAGAAAACAGGTGCGAAATACAAACGGAGCTACGGTACTTTATCGAGGAGTGGACAGCGACAACCACCACAAGGTACAAATCCTCTGGACAAGTATGGTAAGCGAACAAGATGTGCTATATGTCAGAGCATATACCACTGGGCTAAAGATTGTCCTAACCGGAAAAGTGACCATGTAAATTTAACTGAAGACGAAAAAGTGGAAGAGTGTAATATTACCCTGTTCACTAAAGCCTCCATGACAGACTCTGAAATCTTCCTGACTGAAGCACTGGGGTCAGCCATTATAGATACTGCATGCACACGTACAGTATGCGGTCAGAAATGGCTAGATAGTTATATGACTGACCTCAGCCAAAGTCAAATTAACAAAATACTGAAAACGGAGACTTCCAGCTGTAAATCATTTCGATTTGGGGATGGAAAAGTCGTGTACTCCAGCAGAAAAGTGAAACTTCCAGCCAAAATTGGGCAAACTACATGTCACATTGAAAGTGAAGTAGTTCCTGTTGATATTCCCCTTTTGCTGAGCAAAAACATCCCTGAAGAAAGCAGGAACTGTTTTAGACATGGAGAATGACAATGTTGTCATGTTTAAGCAGCCTATTCCACTGGAGCTCACTAGTTCAGGACATTATTGTGTGGACATTAGAGATAAAAAGACTACAACAAGCTTGACTGAAAATGAAGTTCTTATTGTAACTGACAAAATGACTACAAAAGAAAAACGAAAAATGTTTGTGAAGCTACATAAGCAGTTTGGTCACGCATCTGCAGAGAGATTATTGAGGCTCATCCAAAGCTCTGGTAATACAGATAAGCAATGTGGGGTTATTCTGCAAGAAATAGTTCGTGACTGTGATGTATGTCAGCGATATTGCAAGACAAAACCCAGACCTGCTGTTGGCTTGCCTCTGGCTACTGAGTACAATGAGACAGTAGCAATGGATTTGCATGAGCTGGAGCCTGGTGTGTGGTACCTGCACATCATTGATCACTTCACACGTTTCAGCGCTGGGAGCATTTTAAAGACAAAAAAAGCTTCAGATATGGTCAATTCCTTCATTCACACATGGATAAGTGTTCACGGTGCACCCAGACGGATCTACACAGATAACGGTGGAGAGTTCAACAACATGGAGATACGGGACATGGCAGAAAACTTTAACATTGAGGTGAAGACAACAGCAGGATATAGTCCCTGGAGCAATGGACTACTTGAGAGACATAACATGACGCTGACAGAAATAATCTTAAAGATTAAAAAGGAAAGGGGATGTGACTGGCACACTGCATTAGACTGGGCTCTTATGGCTAAGAATAGTATGCTGAATGTACATGGTTATAGTCCACATCAACTTGTGTTTTGGTCAAAACCCTAACCTTCCTTCTGTTTTAATAGATAAACCGCCTGCCTTAGAGGGCACAACGGTGAGTGGGAAGGTAGCTGAACATATATCAGCATTACATGCTTCCAGGAAAGCGTTCACTGAAGCAGAATGCTCAGAAAGAATTAGGAGAGCGCTACGCAAACAACTTAGGCCTACAGATGACAAGTATGAGACAGGAGACAGAGTGTACTACAAACGAGTAGACAGTACAGAGTGGAAGGGCCCAGGGGTAGTTTGGACAAGATGGGGCGGTTGTATTTGTAAGACATGTGGGATTCTTGTTAGGGTTCACCAGTCTAGGCTATGTAGAGTAAATGCGCAGAGTGGAGATAAACAAATACTACAGAGTGTTACTGATGATGACAATGTCAACAAAGAAACGGTTTTGAAAATGATGAGACAGAAGCATCAGATGAGGATGAACAGAGTAATAGTGGAGAAGAAGATACTATTAATATCAGAAATACTGATTCTACACAAAACATGTCAATTGCACAGTCTAATGTGGTACAAACTGAAACTGAGCTCACATGTCCTGATTCTGTCTCCCCTGAAAATATAAAGTTGAGGGCAGGACAGTTTGATCACATTTATCAACAGAGATGACAGTGTTCCATGTACAGCCAGAGTATTAGGCAGAGCAGGAAAAGCTAAAGGACAATACAAAAACTGGTATAATGTGCAATATATTGAACCTGATGGTAGTGAAGGTAACAAACAAGCTTTAAACATGTCATGTGTTAATGGTCTTTGTACTGACCCTGAAGACAGGGATGCAGATGTACTCATAACAGAGAACATTAACTTGAAGCTGCTAAAAAGCAGGAGATTGGGAACTGGCAAAAATAATGGTGTTTTTTGTGGAAGTAAAAGATTTAGGTCAAAAATGTGTGTCTACTAGATGGGTCTGTACAATCAAAGAAACTGTTAATGGTGTTGTTCCTAAAGCCCGACTTGTAGCACGAGGCTTTGAAGAAGTAAATGTACAAGAATTACAGAAAGACTCTCCTACATGTGCATCTGAATCCCTTAGACTGATGTTAGCTGTGATATGCCAAACAAGTGGAAAGTTAATTCTATGGACATTAAATCTGCCTTCCTGCAGGGTATGGAACTATCTAGAGACATTTATCTTCGTCCTCCACCTGAAGCAAAAAAGAAAAATGTTTTATGGAAACTAAGAAAGTGTGTATATGGACTCGCAGATGCTTCACTCTACTGGTACAATAAGGTCAAAGAGATTATGCTGAACACTGGTGGTAAAATATCACAGGTTGATCCTGCAGTGTTTTACTGGAAAAATGAAAAATCTCAGGTTACTGGAGTACTTGCATGTCATGTAGATGATTTTCTTTGGGCTGGTTCTAGCCATTTTGCAACACATGTGATCCCGGTACTAAAATCTAATTTCTGTGTGGGTCGTGAAGAACATGACAATTTTTCTTATGTTGGAATGGATATTTCTACTGTCAATGATGTAATACAGGTGCATCAACAGCTTTACATTGACAATCTACAACCAGTCCAGTTACAAGTAGCACGAGCTGTACAGAGAGATGCTTCATTAAGTGAGACAGAAAAGGAGCAAATCAGATCAAAAATAGGACAGATTTTGTGGGTTGCTAAACAAACAAGGCCAGATGTTATGTTTGATACGTGTAGTCTGGCATCTAACATAAAACATGCTACTGTGCAATCCATTCATGAAGTGAACAAAGTTATCCGTAAAACTTAAGGCAGAGAAGGTGACTCTTAAATTCCAACATTTAGGTAACCGTGATGATTTGGCATTGGTTGTTTCCAGTGATGCTTCATTTGGTAACCTTCCTGATGGGGGTACACAGGGAGGGGCACTGATTGCCCTTATGGGACAAGGAGGAAAGTTTTTTCTCCTCTCTTTTGGCAATCTAAAAAAATCAGGCATGTGTGGTCAGAAGTACGCTGGCAGGAGAAACTCTTGCCATGTCAGATGGAATAGACAGTGCAGTCTTTCTGGCAACACTTTTTTTCTGAGCTCACCACTGGTAGTGCTAGTCAAAATACTCTTCCATTGATCTGTGTCACAGACAATCATTCCCTGTTTGATGCTCTCAAGTCAACTAAGCAAGTTTACATAGAAAAGACTCAGGTTAGAAATAAGCAGCATTAAAGAGCTCATTCAAGAAAAGAAAATCAGAGAAATTTGTTGGTCAGAATCCAAATCTCAGCTGGCTGATTGTCTGACTAAAAAGGGAGTTTCACCATTAATGCTTCTATAGCACTTGATAAAGGTCTCTGGATAATGTGATTTCTTGTTTATAAAGTTGTTCAGTAATGCATGATTATTAAATTTTTTTTTTATTTACAGTTGTTATTTTTATCATAGTATTATTTATCAAACAAAGCACATTTGAAATGTTTCATATATGTTCAGTATTTTGTGCAAGTTTTATTTTTATTTGGACTGTTCTTTTTCTTATTCTTAAAAAAAGAAAGAATGAGATTGTTAACTTGTGATATACAATGTTATCTGTTCTGTAAGTGAGGGGGCGAGTATATTGGGATATATACGGTAATGTAGGGGGAGGTAGAGGTGTGCTTGGCGGGAGAGTTAGTTCGGATGCAAACGTGAGGTAAAGTTGTGTCTTGGAGGTGTTTATGGAAAAATAAAAATCTTCTGTTTAAAATAAGAAGTTGTGAAATCGTTTTAACAGGGAGAACATGGAAACTCCATACAGATGGGGATTCGAACCGGGAATCCCTCGTGCTGAGAGGAGAACCGTGCCACCCACGTTCCGTTCTAGTTCACCCCAAAGTTGTTCGATGTGGGCCGAGCTCAGGGCTTTTTTCGGACAGTCCACTTCCCCCCCATGCTGTTACGGTAACCTTCTTTGGGAACCAGAGCTGGAGTTTAGAATGTTCTCCCACCACCGGTTCGCGACAGATCGTCCTAAACGGGCGTTGTGTTAAGAACTCAACGGCGGGCGGAGAACATTCCAATTGTCTCGGTTACTTTAATAATCGGACGTGGAACCACAACGCGGGACCTTTCGCGGCCGAGGGTGGCGAGGGATCAGCTGCGCGCTTATAATTCGCATGTATGATTTCCGCCTCCGACGGCGTCGTCTTCCTGCACGGATCGGAGAAAGGTCACCCGCCGCCTAATTAATCCCCCCTCTCTCTCGCTCTCTTACTCTCTCTCTCTCTCTCTCTCTCTCTCTCTCTCTCTCCGGCGCCCTCGCGCTCGTCCTGCTCTGACATTTCCAACCAGCCCCGCGCCGCCTGGAGCGCCGCCTTCGTCCCTGAGGGAAATGAACTTTTAAGACCCCGCTACCGAGAACGCGGCGTGTTCCGAATGCGTCAGTTATCTTTACGAGAACCATGCGTCGGCGCTACGCTTTAATTCTATTTTTCATTAACATAGACGTAAATATTTGGACACAGCTGTGAACCATTCAGGTGTGTCACATCAAACGCCTAGCTGTGCAACAGTTTAGGGAAGGCCACAAAGACATGGCCGTGGGAGTTCAATGTGGACAAACCAAAAGTAGGCCTTCCCCTTAATGTTTCCACCAAGTTGGAAGCCTACGGTTGCCGGCGCACAGCTAGGTGGTCGACTTACACACCTGTGTTGAGGACACACCACGTGTTCCCCAAGGGGGCCCCCTCGCGGCGGGGGTCTACGGACGGGGGTCTGAACGCACAACCAAATAAAGCAAGGACCGAAATATTCTGGCAACGACCTTTCAGGCTGGGGGGCAAATGAGGGCAAATGAGGTCAAACGAAATGAAAGCAAACTAGAATTTTGGTGGAAAAAAAGACATTTTCCGACCGATATGACGGACGATGGGACGAGGGGACTCTCAGAGCAGACCCGCATCGCTCCGAATCACCCCCCCCTATCAACTCATCAGAGCTACACTGACCCCGCCCCCTGATTACAGCGCGGGATGTGGAAACTAAACACATTGACTACACAGTGTCGGCAATATGGACTGTTATGTGAATGATTTAGAGTTTTATTGTCCATGCCGCGTATCTTTATGGATCCTTCGCATGTTGGGACTGGGTGCGGTGTCATTGGAATGTCATTCGTTCCTTCGGAGGAACGTTTTGTGGAGCGTTTGCTCAGGGACGGACCGTCACAGTCCCATAAGTCTGTCAACACGGAAAAGTTTGTTTTAAAAAGTCATGATCTGGCGCTCGTGTCGCGTCTTTGATACGACCTGTCGTCCCTCCCCAAACCAGACGGGACATACAGTAGGGCATCCGCTGTGAGCTGGCCGTTCAGACGGGACAATGGCGCAGCGCGAGCCGGGTCTGCTGACGCGGACACATTCTCCACGAGCCGCGGGTTCGGCCGCGTGGGTCCGCCGGCCCGGCCCGCCTCCCGAAGCCTAACAAACGTGATGTCAGCAGCTCTGTGTGGAGAGGAATGCCGCCGGCGACAAATTAAAAGCCTTTACGGACGGAGCATTAACTGGCGCTGTCCCGCCCGACGCCAGACGGGAGCGCCGCGCAGCATACGGCCGGCGACAGAGGGCCGGATGTCTTTCGCGCAGGCGTTCTCTTACAACATGACACCTCAGTCTAACACTCCAGATACAGATTATGCGCGAGGGCTTGTCGTCGCGTAGAGCTGGCAGAGCCCCCCCCCGCCCCCGCCCCCCCCCTGTCGAGCGCCTGCTGAGATTGCGCCCGTGTAATTGGGTGTCGTTTGAATCCGAAGAGATTGGAACAGCCGGGAACGCTCCTGATTGCGCTCGAAAAACGTTCTCGCTCTTTCGGCATAATGTCGCCGAAGCTCTCTCTCACCAAAGCCTCGCCGTCCACATACTTCTGGCTTTGTAGCATCCGTGGGGACTGTGGTCGGGCGACACGCACTGGTCGCTTTCGGTTCGCATGTGTAATACCCTCGGCTTTTCGGCGAAATGGACTTGTCGCTGCAGGGTTCATGAGGGACGTGGGTGGGTGGGTGGGTCTCCCCCTGGCGTCGCGTGCGGGACTCGGCGTCATTAGGCGGGCCGTGTGGTGAGACGGGTGGAAGGGACGGCGGCGTCTGGCGGCGATGCCGAGCTCTATATTTAACCCGAATAAACAGACGGGAGTGAGTAATAATGAGGGGATCGACGGAGGTTGATTGTGTAAGTGCGTGACTCAGACCTGGCGGGAGTCTCCCTCGTCTTCCCTCGTCTTCCCTCATGGACGTGATGTGTGTTTAACGGAGGACTCACCTGGGCGTGGGCTGGTTAACCTCCTAACACGGGAACGTAGAGGGAGATCAGGTGTCCTGTCGTCCTGTTCCCACACTGTGCATGTTCCAGACAGCGTATGCTTCCAGCGCTTTGAAAACAGTTTGGGGAAGGCCTCTTTGTAATTCTAACATGACCGTAGCCCACCGCACAAAGCAGGGTCCATGATGGTGCACAGCCCTGCATCTCAGGGATGAATTAGAACTGAGATTGTGAGTCCACAACCATGCCTTTAAATCACAGGATGCTGTATACAGTGACAAAGTGATTGTAATGGAGGGGGAGGGGTAAGGACAGTGCATGCGTCAACGGCGCACACTCGTGTATTAATGTATTAATTACCCTAATCAAAGTCCATTATCGAATCTCCCATCATGCCACACCGCCCCTCCCCTTTTTTTCCCAATCGATGAGCGGCGCACCCCGGCGTCTTCCGTCTTCCGCTCCATCCGTGGCCGCTATAAGCTCCGTTCGCTCCGCCCACTCCGCTTCGCTCGCCGAGAAAGCCGAAAGCCTGGGCACCCCCGCCGAACATGCCTGACGTCCTCGAACCACACGCGTCCTCATTGCCCCTGGGTTTCGGCACCAATCATACCAGTGGGAAGTGAGCACATGTTCACGGAGCAGTGGGCAGCACTGTACACGGCGCCCGGGGGGCAATTGGGGCGAGGTTGGTTGCCCAAGGGCACTTCAGTCGTAGTCGAATAGTGGGAATAGTAGTAGTGGGAATCGAACCGGGGACCTTCAGGTCGCAAGGCTGTTTCTTCAACCAGGTTCCCCAAGCCCACAACCGCCCCTATAATGACTGATCTGAGCCCCGATCCCTGATTGGACGGCCGCAGAACGTCTCCTTTAAACTCGGCTCTTTCGTCAGAGAACCTTTAAGCGTCTCGCGTCTCCGAAGTGGCGTCTCGGAGTTCTCATTAACTGCTCACACTGTGTGTAATTACTGCCACCTCTTCCAGCTCCTTTGATTGCCAGTTCTCAGACACACACACACACACACACACACACACACACACACACACAGGGCAGGAACTGGGCAGTGCATTATGGGCTTAAAGACTCCATCTGTGACATCATTCCTCTCTGATATAAGCCCTCTCTCCGGTCTCTTGTCTCTGCGTACCTTGAGATGAGACGGCGTGTGTGTTGCCGTCGCAGGTGAGGACGTCCGCTCTCGATGTTCTTTAAGACACGCTCACCGCGCGGTGCCATGCCTGCGCTAATTTATTGATTATTGTTGGTGACCGCCCCGTTCCCTTGGCAACAGGCTGAACGGCCCCTCATTTACACAGTGTGGGTGTGTGCGTTCGCGCGCGTGTGTGTGTGTGTGTGTGTGTGTGTGTGTGTGTTCCAACCCCGCAGCTGTGCATGTCGTAGAAATTCGTTAGTTCGCTCGACATCCCATAATAACGTCCGGGTGCCGTTATGGTGTCCACTTGTATTTCGTCTCTGAGCATTTGTTAATCACATTCGTCTGGACCATGTAATTACTGGCTATATGGAGTTTGGTATGTTCTTTCCAGACCCCGTGAATTGACTTTGCTTCCCCTCACATCCCAGAAGCATGTCGCACTGAGCTCGTGCCCCTGAGCCCTGATACCGCAGACCAATAAATCAGTGCGGTCTGGTCAGGGTGGAGGAACCCGAGGAAACGCGGCGTTAAGTCCAGTCCTTTAAAGGTAACGGTCAGCGTGTTCGGATGGAGATCGGGCGGCGAGCTACGGCGCGCATTAAATCTGATTCGTTAATCTGATGGGGTGATTTTAAATGGGATTCGGGTCAGTTCGAGATGGAGAAGCGGCCCATTTGAAATAATCCTGATATTAAAGATGTCCAGACGCGCCGATTCTCACGTTATACGTTAGAACACGACGTGAAGCGGCTCCAGGATGCGTGTGTGTGTTTGCTCGGGGTGTGTGTCTGTTTGCTCTCGCTGGCCTTAAGTAACGCAGCGGCTCTGTAGCGTGATGAAAACCTGACTTCCACAGCCGCACACACACACACACACACACACCCGCACACACACACACACGTCCAATGTGTATTTTGGGAACTTCCTCGGGGAGGAGGCTGAAACCGAATGGCATTTGCAGGTGTTAAAAAAAAAAAGAAAAGAAAACCTGCCGCCGTCGTTTCCTCGTCGTGTTTGCTCCTCATTCCGAGGACACAGAATAAATAAATCAATTAATAAATAATATATTTTGAGTGGGGCGGCACGGTGGCTTAGTGGTTTGGCACGTTCTCCTCTCAGCGTTAGGGATTCCCGGTTCGAATCCCCATCTGGGTGGAGTGTCCATGTTCTCCCCGTGTCCGCGTGGGTTTCCTCCGGGTTCTCCGGTTTCCTTCCACAGTCCAAAAACATGGATCAAGGTCAATTGAGTTCTCCAAATTGCCCCATATAGAGTGTGTCTGTGTGTGTGAGCGATAGGTTGGCGTCCTGTCCTGGGTGTATCTGCCCAGCGCCCGAAACTTTCCCCCCTGGATGGGCATGGGGAACCCCCCCTCCTCCCTCTCATCAGCAGATGAGGCTTGTTTTTATGATAATTTGGAGCTTCTTCTCCGTTAGCTTCTGTTATAAAGTTTTACAGTGATTTATTTTGCCTACAGTGCTTACACACTGAGGAACGACATTGAACCAATCCGTGCAGTAACATACACACACACACACACACACACACACACACACAGACTAAAGTGAGCACTCATGCCCGGAGCGGTGGGCAGCCCTGTACACAGCTCCCGGAGAGCCATTGGGGTTAGGTCCCTTGTCCAAGTGCACTTCAGCCGTAGCACTTGCCAGGAATCGAACCGCGGACCTTCAGGTCGCAAGGCTGGCTCCTTAACCACAGAGCCAGAGTAAGGGTTAGAGGTACGAGGTTAGGGTTATATAGGGTTAAATATATCTTTATTCATTTATTAATTATCTTTCACTTAATCCTCTACTAGGATCGGGGGGGGGGGGGGGGGGGGGGGGGGTCCCCATGCCCGTCCAGGGGAGAATGTTTCACTGAGCACACTCACACATACACTCTATATGGGACAATTCAGTTTAAAGCCATGTCTTTGGACTGTGGGAGGAAACTTACGTGGACACGGGGAGAACATGCAAACTCCACCCAGACTGGGATTCGAACCTGGATCCCCGGCGCTGAGAGGCGGATGTGCTAACCACTAAGCCACCGTGTCACCATAGTTACATGTCGACTTTGTATATCGATTTTGAGCTTGACTTTCTTTATCCAGGCTTGTAGTCTGATATGCTGCCCCTCTCGACGGCGGGGGGGGGGGGGGGTTACTATCTCAAAGTTTACTATGTGGCGCACGGGGAGGACATGCAGACTCCATTACTCCACTGTCACCAGCACTACAGTGCCATGTTAAAAAAAAAAAAAAAAGAGGCTGCAGAAGGTTTTAAGGCGGTCCCGATGGATTAACACAGGGAAATTCTGTAGCTGTTTATTCCAGTCCACCTTAAATACGTTTCGATTTTACCCGTACCATGGCATCCAGCGCGAACCGACTCTGATCCACCCTCTCTGTGTTCATCTTCTCTTTTCACAGTTTGCTGCTTCGTGGTGCACAAGCGCTGCCATGAGTTCGTCACGTTCGTCTGCCCCGGGGCGGATAAAGGACCCGACACAGACGTGAGTACACACCGAGTGTGTGAGTGATTACAGCACAGATGTGATTATAGTGGGTTACAGGTCATCAAATATATATATATATGTGTGTGTGTGTGTGTGTGTATTGAAACCCTCAACACCCCCCGCACACACACACACACACATCTTTAAAGCCCTAAAATTAGCCATTGGTATGTGTAACTCACCCCGCTCACTCTCCTCTCTCACTGAATTAGATTCCAGCGTGGCGTTCCGTTTCGGACGGACGGAACCGTACCTGTCAGTCGTACTCCCGATGTCCCGCCTCTCATTAAGGCCGTTGGACGGAAGGTGTGGGACTGCGGTGCGCTGGCTTACACAGGCCTCGCTCGCCCGCCCGTGACTCGCGTCGTCCCCGTCCTCGGCGTTTGTCCTCGCCGTTTGTCCGCTGCGAGCGGCGTATTAATAATGCAGCTCTCCCCAGAAGCCCAGCGTTTAGCCGCCGCTTGTGCTCATGCATTATTAACGAGGGCCGAGAGCGAGAACGTCCTCGCCGATCGGTTTCATTAGCAGCTGTAGCGTAGTCCAGGAGTGTGTGTGTGTGTGTGTGTGTGTGTGTGTGTGTGCACACAAACTCGCAAACTAAACTAAACTAAACTTAACTCACAGGTCAGATTTAATACGTGAGTGGTACAGTGTGTGTGTGTGTGTGTGTGTGTGTGTGTGTGTGTGTGTGTGTGTGTGTGTTTCCAGTGTAACTCAATGCTCTACATGCTTCTACCTTTATATTTAGTTCAGAAACGCTGTCTCGCTCCAAAGCTACTTACACGCATCCCAACTTGATGATGACATCAGAACACAGGTTGCCCCTTAAACAGCCCCCCCCAGGGGTCTTGCCCCCCCCCAGGGGACTTGCTTAAGGACCCACACTGATGACTCTGGGTTTGAACCCACAACCTTCAGTATGAAAGCCCACTGTGCCGCCACACCTAATTTTATTAACGACGTCATAACTGTATATGTTTTTAGATTCGTTTACCGTGATTAATTTTGCGTACTGTACTTACACACAGAGGAGAGCACCTGAGGGGCCTTGCCCAAGGGCACTTCAGCTGTGGTACTTGGCGGGACTGGGGATCGAACTGGGGACTGTCAGGTTGCAAGGCTAGTTCCTTAACCACAAGCCTACAACTGCCCTCACAGTACTCCAAAAAAGCCACGCCCAGGCCCCTTGACCCAGGGTCAAGTTAACTCAAGTTCTGCACTCAAACACAATTTCTCTAACATCTACCCCGTCCAAAACTGGGGGGTGAATTATAAAGGGGATTGTGGCTCAGCATCATCAGGGTGTCTGACCTTCACAATAGCTGTTTGGAATGAATGCAGACATCTCCACAATCTTGTACAAAGCCTTTTAAAAAATGTTTTAACACAATAACAAACCTAGAATGTGATGTAAACAAATGCTGTAGGTGTAATCTGTACGTGTCACCCCCCCCCCCCCCCCCCCAGTTGTTTCCGTATCAACACGGCGCCTCGTTGCTTTTCCAGTGAACTTCTGCGAATACCTCACCAAGAGAGCGCTGTGTTATTGTTTGGGACGCTTTGTGCGAGCGCCGTGACGCAGCGACCCACACCACTTGCGATTGACTTCACTGGCTCAGTTCCAAAGTAACCCCCCTCCCCCCCCCCAACGAGGGCTAAACAGGGCGGTGTTTATGACCTGTAGTCGCTGAGGTTCAATGTTCCTTTGAGTGTCGCAATAACAACAGTGTCATTAAAAGGAGAACCATCGGTGTTAAACAGCTGGATGACGGGTCACTGCTTCCATTGGAGGCTCCGCCCCTTTATAAAGGGGTTTAATCTGATAATCTGAGGGGGGACATTAAGCAAACCACCTCTTTATTATAAACTTTACATCTTTATAAACCTTGTGTTTACTTTAAACAACTACTCACTCCACCTAAAGGAGTTCTTATGACCGACTATACAGCGTCCACGTCAAGTGCAAGTTCAGACACCCAGGACCTGACTCAAAATCTCTGTCCTAATTCATCTCAGAGAGGTTTAATAGGCTTAAAGTCATGCTGTAACGAAAAAAAAGCCCTTCCCCAAACTATTTCCATGAAGCTGGAGGTATACAGCCCTCTGTATAATGATCTGTGTTATTTTTAAATGTTATAAAATAGTAACGTGCTGATTATTGGCGTCGCCCCCTCTGTTGTGCCTGATTGCCCCATTGGATTATATTGTATAATCAGTTTGTGGATGAGCAAGGAGGTCCGATGTTAAAAAAAAAAGAGGTTTCCGTTGCTTCATAGTCCACCACATTAACCTGTTGGCTAAAACTGCCCCCCTGCAGTGTACGGATTTGTTTCCCCCGACAGTAAACCGCCTCTTTCCACAGTTCCTACAAATCGACCTCGCGGCGTGTTGTACACAGATGAATGTCGACACGCCAAACACCTGTGAAGGTCGAAGGTGGTGCCGCGGCGCGCCGGCTATCGCCTTCTCCACAGTCTCTGCCGCGGTTGGCCTCATTACGGGTTCCACAGTGCGGGCGCTTCTCGCCGACACGCTGCAATCAGTGTTTGCCAGCATTGTGGCACCCTGCGCTCCGGATGCGCTGCGAGCGACCATTCACGGCCAGCTGTTCCCGGCGAGGAGCCGGCACGCCGACAGCACGTGCAATCTGGAATCCGCAGCGGGGGGTTTTAAACTACGGCCGTACAGTACGGAGGTTAGGCAGCCGTCTGGCGTCCGAGTGTTACGATCCTTCAGCGAGCCATGCCTCATGCATCGTACCCGTGCGCAGGACGGGCGAAAAAAAAGCCCAGAATAGTCGGCCGATCTGGATAATGGTGACCGCACAAGGCTGTGTAGAATTCAGCAAGAAGAACATACCAAACTCTGTTGGCTTTTAGAGGCCGAATAGAACCAATCCAAACATTTAATCCAAAAATAAAGTGCACTGTCCCTATAGTGCACTCATATCACAGATTTCCTCACACCTTTGTATCAGGGAATGTTCTGTGTAGATTTCTTCTGAATGACCCATGATATTTTTTTTAGGGGGGGTGTATAGTTCATTAAGGCCCCATCATGTCAGGGACATGACTCTGCAGTACACCGCTGCTGGTGGTGCTGATGCTGCTGGTGGTGCTGATGCTGCTGGCGGTGCTGATGCTGCGTGGGCTTCTGGTGGTGCTGATGCTGCTGGTGGTGCTGATGCTGATGCTGCTGGTGCTGATGCTGCGTGGGCTTCTGGTGGTGGTGGTGCTGATGCTGGTGGTGGTGGTGCTGATGCTGGTGGTGGCAGTGCTGATGCTGCTGGTGCTGATGCTGCGTGGGCTTCTGGTGGTGGTGGTGCTGATGCTGGTGGTGGTGGTGCTGATGCTGGTGGTGGTGGTGCTGATGCTGATGCTGCTGGTGCTGATGCTGCGTGGGCTTCTGGTGGTGGTGGTGCTGATGCTGGTGGTGGTGCTGCGTGGGCTGATGCTGGTAGTGGTGGTGCTGATGCTGGTGGTGGTGCTGATGCTGATGCTGGTGGTGGTGGTGGTGCTGATGCTGGTGGTGGTGGTGCTGATGCTGGTGGTGGCAGTGCTGATGCTGCTGGTGCTGATGCTGCGTGGGCTTCTGGTGGTGGTGGTGGTGCTGATGCTGGTGCTGATGCTGCGTGGGCTTCTGGTAGTGGTGGTGCTGATGCTGGTGGTGGTGCTGATGCTGATGCTGGTGGTGGTGGGTGCTGATGCTGGCTGGTGGTGGTGGTGGTGGTGATGTGGTTCTCTCCATCATCATGTACTCTCTTTCTGGTACCCATGCCTCCTAATCGCAGCCCCGTGCGCCTCGCTGATTCTATTACCGGTCCATTAGCTTCCTTAGATCTGCGGTATGTTGTCGATGTCCGTGCTGACCCCGGCGGAAGGGAAGTCTTGCTTCTCAGCTAATGCTCTGGCAACTTGTCTTATTTGCGTTAAGGATGTTACGAAAGAAATATCGTCATCGAAATACGATAATAAACGTGACTTTGTGTGAGGCCGCATACGAGGGAGGCGTCACCGATGGAGGGTTTTTTTCGGACGTCAGTGTAGGTGGTGCGAGCCGTAGACCTGTCACGGGAGTCCCGCAAGGAGGCCAGGCAGCTGTCAGATCTACAAGGAGATAATGACCTCAGTGTCCAGCGGACCCCCCAGACCACCTGACCAAAAACAGGGGGTTGTCTACTTGTCTACCACTCTGATACAGAACTGCGAGCTCTGTCAGTGGGAATGCACCAAGCACCGACCCGCTCAGTCAGAGAGAGAGAAAGAAGTGGTGTTGCAGGTGGAGCTGTTCATCTGCCTGTCAGTCTTAGTGTAGGAGGCGTGGCCTTAGTGCCTTTTAGGTGGAGCTAAGTGTGGAAGGTGTGGCCTCCTGGCCTGTCAGCCTCGACATGGAAGGATTGGCTACTGTATCAGATGGTCTCAGTGTGGGAGGCATGGTCCTTGTGCCTGTCAGTCTCAGTGAAGGAGGCGGGGCTCTCATGCCTGTCAGTCTCAGTGCAGCAGACAAGCCTGTCAGTCTCAGTGAAGGAGGCGGGGCTTCATTGACCAAAAGTGGGGCCCTTGTGCTTGTAAGTCTCAGTGTGAAAGGTGGAGCCTTTGTGTCTGTCAGTCTTAGTGTGGGAGGCGGGGCTTTGTGTCTGTCAGTCTTAGTGTGGAAGGCGGGGCTTTGTGTCCTGTCAGTCTCAGTGTGGAAGGCGGGGCTTTGTGTCTGTCAGTCTCAGTGTAAAAGGCGGAGCCTTTGTACCTGTGGGTCTCAGTGTGGGAGGCGGGGCTTTGTGCCTGTCAGTCTCAGTGTGGGAGGCGGGGCTTTGTGTCTGTCAGTCTCAGTGTGGGAGGCGGGGCTTTGTGTCTGTCAGTCTCAGTGTGGGAGGCGGGGCTTTGTGCCTGTCAGTCTCAGTGTGGGAGGTGGGGCTTTGTGTCTGTCAGTCTCAGTGTGAAAGGCGGAGCCTTTGTACCTGTGGGTCTCAGTGTGGGAGGCGGGGCTTTGTGTCTGTCAGTCTCAGTGTGAAAGGCGGAGCCTTTGTACCTGTCAGTCTCAGTGCGGGAGGCGGGGCTTTGTGCCTGTCAGTCTCAGTGTGGGAGGCGGGGCTTTGTGTCTGTCAGTCTCAGTGTGAAAGGCGGAGCCTTTGTACCTGTCAGTCTCAGTGTGGGAGGCGGGGATTTGTGCCTGTCATTCTCAGTGTGGGAGGCGGGGCTGTGTGCCTGTCAGTCTCAGTGTGGGAGGCGGGGCTGTGTGTCTGTCAGTCTCAGTGTGGGAGGCGGGGCTTTGTACCTGTCAGTCTCAGTGTGGGAGGCGGGCTTTGTGTCTGTCAGTCTCAGTGTGGGAGGCGGGGCTTTGTGTCTGTCAGTCTCAGTGTGGGAGGCGGGGCTTTGTGTCTGTCAGTCTCAGTGTGGGAGGCGGGGCTTTGTGTCTGTCAGTCTCAGTGTGGGAGGCGGGGCTTTGTGTCTGTCAGTCTCAGTGTGGGAGGCGGGGCTTTGTGTCTGTCAGTCTCAGTGTGGGAGGCGGGGCTTTGTGTCTGTCAGTCTCAGTGTGGGAGGCAGGGCTTTGTACTGTCAGTCTCAGTGTGGGAGGCAGGGCTTTGTGTCTGTCAGTCTCAGTGTGGGAGGCGGGGCTTTGTGTCTGTCAGTCTCAGTGTGGGAGGCGGGGCTTTGTGTCTGTCAGTCTCAGTGTGGGAGGCGGGGCTTTGTGCCTGTCAGTCTCAGTGTGGGAGGCGGGGCTTTGTGCCTGTCAGTCTCAGTGTGGGAGGCAGGGCTTTGTGTCTGTCAGTCTCAGTGTGAAAGGCGGAGCCTTTGTACCTGTCAGTCTCAGTGTGGGAGGCGGGGCTTTGTGCCTGTCAGTCTCAGTGTGGGAGGCGGGGCTTTGTGCCTGTCAGAGTTTTTGTTAACACTTTCAGACTAATTGCAGCTCTGCGTGTTAAAAAGTCAGGATTAAATCGGTTTCTGGGTGTTTCGTGTTCCCTACATGCCCTCACACACGGAGCCGTTCCCGCGGGCCCTCATTACATTCAGACTCGGACCATAATGAACCCGGCCGGCACGGAGGATGCTCGCTGCTCAGGCAGAGGGAACCGCGTTACAGCCAACATCTCTGGAGGAATGACGTGATCTCGGTGCTCAGGAGCGCCTCCCTGCAGAGAACGCCTGCAGAACCGAACGGCACCATCCACTCAGTCACGGGTGCACCTCCTCCAGTTCGACCGGGAGAGAACGCTCCCTCATTCTGCCTCCTGAAGCTATTTTAAACCCTCCCGGAGTCATTTCCACCTGCAGCAGCACCGGGGCTTATTAATCATTCATATCTCACGGGACGCTTTCACACGGCGGCGCCTCGTCCGTCTTATTTTATTAGAATTGTATTTTCGACGAGTTTGTCATCGAGTATCTACAGGAATCGATTCGGGAGAGCGCCGTAATGAGCGGCTCCCGGCCGGACCTCGGTCGAATCCCGGTTCAATACCGAGGTTCTCGTTGGCCGTCATCGCCATCATCAGTTCCGCCCTCCGGTTACGGCGTGAACTTTGAATGGCGGGCGATCCGCGGGAGGCGAAGTGTCGAGAGTGTCGCCGAGCCGAGGTGGAGGAGCCCGGCGGGGGAAATGTCAGTTCGCGGTGGGGGGGTTCGGGAGGGACGTGCCGGCACCTGCTCCCCGCCTGACGTACGGCTCGTTAGCAACACACTTGGCCTCGAGTTCTTAAAAGCCGCTTTTAAACCTCGCGTCGATTGATTCCACGCAAACTGATTGCTGCGTAATTGGAGGACGGTGGAACATCGGCGTGATGATGAAGGTGTGTGAGGATGAAGAGGCTCCTCCTACAGAACAAACTCTATATATAGATCTAATGGAGGCGGGAGGAGGGGGGGGGGGGGGGGTTGGATGGATGGCTTAATAGATCGCTTTAATAATCCCACAGGGAAATCAATAAATTACAGTGTGGGATTAACATAACGCAAGTGGAAAAAAAAAAAAAAAAAACGCTGGCAAAATGAGTGGAGGGTTTCACCCACCGGCAGCCGGCCAGTTCCAGAATGTGAGAACCGAACTATTTCGGGAAGAACCGGTCCTTAAGAACGGGCTGTTTACGCAGATTTTGTTCACATATTATCTAAAAATACAGATAGTTCTGCTTCTTAAATCTGATTGGCTGTGCTGTTTGCCCAGCCGTGACATCATTGACCATAACACACCCCTCTGAGCACGTCGCATTCGTATCAAAAACATTCATTCATTCATTATCTTCCGCTTTGGACTGTGGGGAAACCGGAAACCCAGAGGAGACAGACGGGGAGAACATGGAAACTCCACCCAGATGGGGATTCGAACCGGGAATCCCTAGCGCTGAGAGGAGAACATGCTAAACCACTAAGCCACCGTGCCGCCGTATCAAAAACAATATATTATATTAAATCATAAAATACAGATTAAGATACACAGCGAGCCCATTTTAGATCAGAACTATTTTTTATAAACTGCGCTCTGTAATCTGGCCACTAGATGGCAGGGTTTGATCCTGTTACTCAGCGAAAGCGTTCACTTTAAAACTCGGACTAGAATACATTGGGGAAGACCAGATTAATAATGATTTTTATTATCGTGTGTTTGTAAGTGTTTTATTAAAGCAATAAGACTCGAGGTTGTGTATTATTCTGAATAAATCACGTAAAGAGGTGGAACTGTTCTCCACCGCACGCCGGGACTCATAGCACCTCTTTATGGGGTTTATTGAGAATAAGGCCACGCCCCTTCGTACCACATTGCTTTAATAAGAGCATCCGTGAGAAGGTTCACGTGATTTTAAAGTGCGTTTGTGGGAATTTTGGAGCCTGGCTCGCAGTCTACGTTCTGATTGGTCAGGACTCGGTGTGAGTCAGTCAGGTTCCATCACACCGAGCTCCTCCATCCGTGTCGTTATGGACGTGAGCCGGTGGAACTTCCCCGGCGCCCCGGTCCGGATGTTATTAGTTCTCCTTCAGACGGACTGATCTCCTCCGCACCATTCAGAGATCAATTTTCCGGTCCATCGCAGCCGAACGTTTTCCGAACGTCGACCCGTAACCTCGTCTGGCCACATGGTGGTTTACACTAACTCCGACTGCGCTCATGAACTCTGCCTAACCCTTCACTCTCGGATCTCCCGGGGTTCCACGCTGCAGGATCCCGTCAGCCAATCACAGAAAAGCATCGTATTTTAAAACGTATATATATATATACTATAGTGTTCCACGGTTCGGTCCTTAAAAGGTCTTTAATCCTGGGTTTCTTTGCGTTCTACGAGTCCGGCACACATGCGAACGGCGCGTATGCAATGCAAATGCGCCGGCCAGGTTTGGGTCCGAACGCTTTCGCCCAACGCTTTCATTCGGCGGCGCCTCCGTCCGCCTTTTTGTTTGGACGCGGTCCGTTTGAAACGCGAGGCATCAAAGTCTCTCAGGTCTCCGCGTCGTTTGAAGCCTGTGATCTTTTGTGATGTGTCACGGCGGTCTGCCTCCTTCGGGCGGCGCCGAGGAGGACGGCGCCGATGAGTACGCGCCGCTTTTTTGCTCCGGCCCGGCCCGATCGGACCGCGTGCGTTTGTAGACGCGAGGCCATTTTAATCGACTCACATCTGTGTGGTCTGTTTGTTGTCGAGAACAATCGTCGCGCTGAGCTTCAAAGGCCCGATATTTACATATCGGTGCGCGTTAGCGATGCTAATGAAAGAGCTGGAGGGCCACAGGTGCTGGAATGAGGAGGTTCCTGTTTATTATAAAAATAGCACGAAGATTATCGTCTGATACACGTTCGCCTGTCTGTCCCGATCGAGGTGAAACCTCGCCGCCCGTCCGCCTTGTTCGGGGCTTTCGGTCCTTCCTAAGGGGCGTGGTCGGGGCCTGACTGTATTATGAGAAACTACGCTCACGGAGGCTGACACGCCCACCGGAAGCCTATCAGGCCCAACGAAGGCGCCACGGCCGTCAGGCTCAGTGCGGAGGGCGTGACAGGTGGCCCCAGTCCCCAAAACGTGGGTTCGTCGTGCCCATCGGCACCAGTGCGATCGATGCCCGGCAGTCGGAACCAATCGGCACTGACCTTTCAGTCTGTCAGGCATCATGAGGGGGCGTGGTCTCCGCTCTCTGTCAGTTCGATCGTAGGAGGAATAAAACCGTCTGCCTGGCAGTTGTAGTCGTAGTCGTCTCCCTGAAGCTGCAAATAAGCTATCTATAGACCTGCCCCCCCACCCACCCCCACCCACACTCACATTGTGACATCAACCTCGCCGTGTGAAGACGCGGACCAAAATAGATTCCTCTTGACTTTTACGACTCTGATCTACGTTGAGTTGACGCGATTCGGACTCGTACGCGCTCACCGTCTTGGCCTCGCGACGTTTTTTTTTTTTTTTTTTTTTAACGCAGTTCCTCGCCGACGCGCCGCTTGTTTGCTCATTATCCGGAGCGTTCTTAAAGACGCGTAGCACGCTTGATTGCTTTTCTTTCCGTTTTCGCTAGAAAGCGGCGCCTCGGGAGTTAATTGCGTAAAGCCCGGCGCCCTCGTTCTTTATTTAATGAAAGTCGGAATCGAATCCACGGGGTTTGTAATGAAAAGATAACGAGGCGACTGTAATAGGTGATAATGGGGCGACCGTGCACCGATACAGAGAACTTTACGCATTCGTAATCGTTCTGCGATACGTTGGAGAGAAACCGTCATATTCCTCGAGTTATGACATCATACTATGCAGCCAGTTAAGTTCCCATGTGTGGGAGCTCGTTCTAAAGCCTGGCTGGAACCTCATTAGAGAGGAGTACGTCGTTACTAATGGAGACGTCGCGTCGTCGTCAACACATCTTTACGTTGCTTTCATTCAACTCTTCATTAAGCCACATAATAGATTAAGCTTCATTTGTTCGGTTGCGGGGCGGCACGGTGGCTTAGTGGTTTAGCACATTTGCCTCTCAGCTCTAAGGATTCCCGGTTCCAATCTCCATCTGGGTGGAGTTTCCATGTTCTCCCCGTGTCCGCGTGGGTTTCCTCCGGGTTCTCCGGTTTCCTCCCACAATCCAAAAACATGGATCAAGTCAATTGAGTTCTCCAAATTGCCCCATATAGAGAGTGTGTGTGTGAGTGAGTGTGTGCCCAACGATAGATTGGCGCCCTGTCCTGGGTGTATCTGCCCAGCGCCCGAAACGTTCTCCCCTGGATGGGCATGGGGAACCCCACCACGACCCTAATAGAGGATAAAGCAGAAGATAATGAATGAATGAATTAATGAATGTTCGGTTGCGCAAGCTTGGGTCGGTTGCCTAGCAACATATAAAACATACCACACACTCTCATGATAAAGCACGATACATACACACGATAAAGCATCGCCATGCCGACGTTATATCTTTAAAAACGTTAATGGTGGCGCGGCGGTGTAGTGGTTTGCATGTTCTCCCCTCAGCGCCGGAGATCCGGGTTCGAGTCCCAGGCTGGGTGGAGTTTGCATGCTCTTTACATGGGCTTCCTCCCACACTCTAAAAACATGGATTCAAGGCAAATTGGCTGCTCTAAATTGCCCCTATATGGTGTGTGTGATACAGTTTTGGGTGTGGAAAGGCCGTGATGTCATCACATATATACCTACATTATTTTTAACCCATCAGATTCTGAGCTGTGTTTACATTGGAAAGTTGGTCCCAACTTCAATTGAGGGTCAGACCACGGGGTCCGACCACGGGGTCAGCCCCGGAGCAATGAGGTCGGAGGGCCTCGCCGAAGGGCCCACACACCGGGAACCCGTCTGGATTTGAAAGACATAAACATAGACTAATAAAGTGAGCTACCACGTGTATTTCTCATTGCTGGACTTCCTTCTCATTATCATTTCCTTTCACTGTTTCCACCTCTCTCTCTCTCTCTCTCTCTCTCTCTCTCTCTCTCTCTCTCTCTCGCTCACTCGCTCGCTCCCTGTGTAAATTACTTCAGTGGATAAATGAATCCTGACTCATGCCGGCGAAAGTCTCTGACACTCTCTGCATAAAGTCATTTAGAGGTTTAATAAAAAACATTGATTTCCTTTAAACGAATCAGAGAAATCCAAAGCTGTGGCTCAACATCTCACTGTCTCACGGAGGCTGCATGTACTTCTTGGGTGCCGGGCTGTGTGTCTGTGTGTGTGTGTGTGTGTGTGTGTGTGTGTGTGTGTGTGTGTGTGTGTGGTGGGAAGCTCATTGGCTGGAGGCCCAGGTCGGTGTGGGTCAGCGTGAGGCTCAGCGGGTCGGTGTACGATCAGCGGCCGGTCACGGCATCTCCTAACGACTCCTAATCCCAGCACAGCGACTCCCTGCAGACTCGAGTCGTTCGGGGCTCTTCCTCATCGGGTTCCTGCTGCCTGGCTTAACCGACACCCAGGGGTCAATTTAGAGGTTTAGAGGGACGGCGTTTTTTCTAAACCGGGAGGTGTCGCTTCTAACCGTGTTGTAAACGTCCCTTTTGTTTGTGGGAGTCTTTTATTTCTAGACGATTCGTTTTATCGGTTGGAGTTGGGATCTCTGCTTCACGGACCACGGAGGCCTGAGGTGGGGCAGCGTGTCCTGTCTCTGTATCAGTGAGACAGAGCGAGAGAGAGAGAGAGAGAGAGACCTCTGCATGGAGAGGAAACGCTTGTTGTGGAGAACAGAGAAGAAAAAAGGGAAAACAGTTTATTCTTTAGCATCAGCTGTGTGTGGGTGTCCATGACTAAGTACAGCTGGCTTTGACTGCACACACACACACACACACACACACACACACACACACACACACAGAGCCCAGCTAATTAAGGCCTGTTCGTCTAGAAACATGAAAGGAGACGAGGCAATTAAAGCACACACAGGCAGGTCCTCGACAATGCGACTGAACTTTAAAGATGCTTTTAAAAAGGATCCGTCGACGACTCGGAACCACGACCAGCGTGAGGGCAAATCCGATAACAACCTCAGAACCAGGGTCGGATATCGCTAATGCAATCAGACGGTGGCGTTTCTCCTGGCCATCCAGGTCAATTTAGAGCCACCGATTCACCTTGAATCCATGTTTTTCGGACTGTGGGAGGAAACCGGAGAACCCGGAGGAAACCCATGCTGACACGGGGAGATCCCGGATCCCCAGCGCTGAGAGGGGGACGTGCTAACCATCCATCCATCATCATCCGGTGGGCACATACAAACTTACACAGACACACACATTGTATTGGGGCAATTTAGAGCAGCTGGCTCACCTCGAATCCATGTCTTTGGACTGTGGGAGGACACCGGAGAACCCGGAGGAAACCCACATGGACATGGGGAGAACATGCAAACTCGAGATCCACTCCAGGACTTGATCCCGGATCGGCTTCGCCGAGAGGTTGACGTGAACATTAAAATCTCTAAAAAGTAATTCGGAGAGATTTGGGGGGGGGGTATGTGTGGGGGGGTATGTGTGTCCCCCGTGGCTCCTTCATCCAGAAGATGTTTGGATGAGCATGCCTGGCTTGTACTCTCACCTTAAATATTCTCATGCGGGGGCCTATCCCGGTGAATAAGCAGTAACCGAAAACACTCAAATCAGCTCGTCTGGCGCCAACAATCACGCCACGGGCAATAGAACATTTTTTCGGTAGAGTTAAATCGCCAAGTCGACCCCGCGGCCGTGTCCCGGGCTGTGGGAACGTTCACGGCGATGTGCGCGGGTCGTCCGCGGCGCGGCGCGACGTGGACCTTTGTAATAACATCCGTATGTCGTACATCAGCACGCGCGAGATCTTTTTTACCCAGAGTGCCGAGCCTGCATACATCAAACCAGCCTTATTAGGACGTGCCGATATTGAAACGTTCCAGACGGGCTCTTCGGCGACGCTGAGACATTTCTTACCTTACAAAGATCATTTTCGCCGACGGGTTCTTTTATTCGTCGAGACGACCTGACAGCATGATGTATGAGATGGCGGCACGCTCGCCCCGTATCTGCGCTGCCTCAACCCCCGAGTGCCAGAGCAACCACGTGTGTTAACCTTTTAACCTCCATTATTATTATTATTACTATTATTATTATTATTATTATTACTATTATTATTATTATTATTATTATTATTATTATTATTACTATTATTATTATTATTACTATTACTATTATTATTATTATTACTATTATTATTATTATTACTATTATTATTATTATTATTATTATTATTATTATTACTATTATTATTATTATTACTATTACTATTATTATTATTATTACTATTATTATTATTATTACTATTATTATTATTATTATTATTATTATTATTATTACTATTACTATTATTATTATTATTATTATTACTATTACTATTATTATTACTATTACTATTATTATTATTACTATTATTATAATTATTATTACTATTATTATTATTATATTACCGTGGGTGACATGGTGCCTTAGTGGTTTAGCATGTTCTTCTCTCAGCGCTGGGGATTTCCGTTTCGAATCCCAATCTGGATGGAGTTTCCATGTTCTCCCCGTGTCCACGTGGGTTTCCTCCGGGTTCTCCGGTTTCCTCCCACACTCCGAAAAACATGGATCAAGGTCAATCGAATTCTCCAAATTGCCCCATATAGAGTGTGTCTGTGTGAGTGAGTGTGTGTCCAGTGATAGATTGGCGCCCTGTCCTGGGTGTATCTGCCCAGCGCCCGAGACGTTCTCCCCTGGATGGGCATGGGGAACCCCCCCCACGACCCTAATATAGGAAAAAGCGGAAGATAATGGATTGATTATTATTACTATTATTATTATTACCGTGGCTTATTGGTTGGCATGTTCTCCTCTCAGCGCTGGGGATTTCCGGTTCGAATCCCAATCCGGGTGGAGTTTCCATGTTCTCCCCGTGTCCATGTGGGTTTCCTCCGGGTTCTCCAGTTTCCTCCCATAGTCCAAAAACATGGATCAAGGTCAATCGAATTCTCCAAATTGCCCCATATAGAGTGTGTGTGTGTGTGAGTGGGTGTGTGTCCAGTGATAGATTGGTGTCCTGTCCTGGGTGTATCTGCCCAGCGCCCGAAACGGAACCTAAACCTCCCCCCCCCTGCGACTCTGATATAGGATAAAGCGGAAGATAATGGATGGATGGATGAACCCAAGCTTATGGGCCCTTCAAATTGATTCACTGTGCTCTAAGGTGTCGTGTCCCGATTCCTCCGTCCGTATCGTATCTCTTCCGTCCTCGCGGGTTCGTGCCTCGCTCTGCATACACGGCCGTCTGCTCGCTTTCCGTCGTCTCGTCTGTGCGCCCAACCGCCGAATCTAATATTTATCCCTTCGACTTCCCGTCGCGTAAACATTTCTCTCGGGAGGCCGCAAATGGGAGCCGATGCCCGTTTCCTCGCGACACTCGCGGCGTGCGTTCGTCCAAAACGGGGTTTTATCTGCCATCTCCGGCTTCCTATCATCTTCATTCCATCGATGTACCGGCTGCGTGTCCTGCGGCCGTACTCGTACAGTGACCTTATGTAAATACGCACCTCCTCCTCTCCACCACGCGGCCAACCAAATGAGCCGCCGTCCCGCGCGCTGGACCCTGGGTCGGGTTTACATTGCAAACTAGCGCGAGCTGCTCGTTTAGTTCACGGGAACGAAACGAACGGAACGTTTTTTTTTTTTTTGTTTGTTTTTTTTTCCTTTACGGGTTAAATAAACAAAGCCGCGGGCTG
This sequence comes from Corydoras sp. C115, assembly GCA_019802505.1. Taxonomy (NCBI): domain Eukaryota; kingdom Metazoa; phylum Chordata; class Actinopteri; order Siluriformes; family Callichthyidae; genus Corydoras; species Corydoras sp. C115. The sequence continues at coordinate 956,886 of JAFMOC010000189.1, read as the reverse complement.
AGAGACAGCGTTCCCATTGTTGCCGTGCAACAACATCTGTGTGCGGCGTTCAGGTCCGTGGCGGACTGTGACCCCTGGGCGTTGTGCGTCATGCTTCCTAAAACAATCTAATCTTACAGACGGATCTTATTAAAACCACGAACCCGAAAAAAAAAAAAGAAGAAAATAAACCGAGAGCGGCGATTATATAATCTGTCATTATTATTTTATATGGCGGTTTCATCTCATACGGTTGTAATTAAATATAAAACAATAAAAATAAGACGTCTCTCGGTTGTTGTTTTTTAATAAGGTCCAGCATGTCCCCCCCCCTCTGGGAGAGTGAGTGTGTCTCCAACTTCAAAATAATGATATTACAAGCAATTTAGACTAAATTAAAAAAAGACAAAAAAAAAACACTCCTGGTATTTTATTAATGGTCATAAACTAAACGGATGTGAGCGCCGGGACGCAACATCACGCACACACACCGCCTTCGTAAAAGTGCCAGTGCCCAACCACGGCACTGACATCACCTTTAACCCCTCCAAGTCCTGAACCCTGCTTCCGTTGGATTTTATGATGTAATAACTCGTCGAGTTCTTTAAGTCAGTGTCTTTAAGTCATAACCACAGCGCGCCCGTCTGTAGGGACTCGCCCTGTTTGTCGGCTCGGCGTGCCCCACCAACCTGCCGCTTACCTTCCACAGCGAGCTAAAAATACAGCGCGCTAATAAACAGAGGCGCGAAGTGCGAGCGGCCTCACCTGCGGATGGCGCCGTGACTGACAGCCCTATTAGACCAGACCATGAAATATAAATGGCGTTCGTACATAATTTATGTCCTTATTAGGGAAGGGAGCCCGAGGGAGGGGGGTGGGGTGGGGGGGAGTTGGGTCGCGTCTGGCATGGGTGGAACGATACGACACGCTTTAGAAACACGCGCGGTAACGAGGCGGCGCACGAGTGGACCGGGTCAGCGCCGGGACAGAGAGGGGTGTCGGGACGGGTCAGGGGTCCGCCGAAAGATCAAAGCACACGGTCACGTTAGGAATCTGTAAACGTCAAGGAGGGGCCTTCGATGGGCGTGGCTTATGGGGTCAGTCATCTAAACGCAGTCGGCGTGACACAGATGACATCATGGCGGCAGACGCAGGCGGCGGGACGGACGCAGTGACGGTGCGATCAGTCGCCGCCGGCCAATCAGAATCCTTCCTTCCGTCCTTCCTATTTCCATACACGAACCCATTTTTTGATTCTGTCTGTATCTTCCGCCCCCTGCAGGATCCGAGGAGCAAGCACAAGTTTAAGATCCACACGTACGGCAGCCCCACGTTCTGCGACCACTGCGGCTCGCTGCTGTACGGCCTCATCCACCAGGGCATGAAGTGTGACAGTGAGTGCAGCCCCCCCCGGCATCCCGACCTGAACCCGGCATGTCAGCAGCATCAGCATCAATCCCCTGTGTGTGTGTGTGTGTGTGTGTGTGTGTTTCCCGTCCACAGCCTGTGACATGAACGTCCACAAGCAGTGTGTGCTGAACGTGCCGAGTCTGTGCGGTACGGATCACACCGAGCGGCGCGGCAGGATCTTCCTCAAGATCGACGTGAGCGGAGATGAGTTGCACATCACGGGTGAGAGCGCCCACACACACACACACACACACACACACACACACACTCACACACACGTCATTAAACACACAGACTCCTTCAAACCAATCAGAGGTTGTGATTCTGCTCCTCTTGTCCAACATCGGTGTCTGACCTCACGAATGCACTTCTGAATACCCCCCCCCCCCACACACACACACACACACACGCACACACTTCACAATCTTGTAGAAGGCCTTCTTACAACAGCCGTGTGTGTGTGTGTGTGTGTGTGTGTGAGGTCATAATGAAATAGGAAAGGGCCTTCCCCAAACCATAAGGTTACATATAAATATAGATTACACACACACACACACACAGCTCTCCTAACAAGGTTTTCTACAAGATTGTGGAGGGTGTGTGTGTGTGGGGGGGGGGGGGGGGTTGCATTCGTGAGGTCAGACACCGATGTCGGACAAGAGCACCGGGCTGATAATCTCTGTTCCAGTTCATCCCCATGATGTTGGGTGTGGGGTTAACCGAACTCGCTGTCTGTTTGCTTTAAGACTAAAGGATTCCTCTGATCTGAGCGAGTAAGGGGCGTGTCCTAATACTTCATCATGAGAGGGGATCATGAGGTAGAGCCACCTTCGGCCACACGGGGGCGCGCAGTTCACGATGAACAGAATTTAAACATTTTATAAAGGTTTTTAATGAACACACTGTGAGGATTGTGTTTGGACTCACACCACACGGACCCTTTGTGGCGCCCACTTCAGAATGCACACACACACATACACACACACACACACACACACACACACACACACACACACACACACACACACACAGTCCGTTCACAAGTGAGCCTTGTTCAGCTGTAAACACTGGAATAAAGGCTCAGTCAGAAGAGCTGTGTAACGCTGGGTCTGCTAAAATCTCCAGACCCAAACGGTCAGCACAGTGATGAATAAACCAGGTGAAGAAAAGAAACCACTATAAATTATAAACAAACAACTTTACAGAGAAATACACGTGGCGCACATGGTGGCGCTGTTCAGGTTTACAAAACTGTAACTGTAACTGTAACTGCAAAATAAATATAAAAGCGTTAAAGGCAGAGGTTAGTGATGGTTAAGACGTCTCTTTAGTGATATTGGTTTAAAGATGGAATGCAGACGCTTTGTTTATAAAGCGCCTCCAGCACCTAACATGATTTCTTTAGTTAGCCGCCATGCACCTCTGTCTCCCCCCAGTGGCCTGGCTGGGAATGACGGTGGCACTGAATAAAAATCATTCAAGATTCAAGGAAATTTTATTATGATTTATATCACATGTGAGACAAAAACGAAATGATGGGTCACTGACCCCGATTACCCTGTACTTTTAAAGTTAGACCTTAAATTTTCATTTTAAAGAAGAAAATGAAATAGAAATACAGTATATAGATATCCATCCATCCATTATCTTCCGCTTTATCCTATATTAGGGTTGCGGGGGGGTTCCCCATGCCCATCCAGGGGAGAACGTTTCGGGCGCTGGGCAGATACACCCAGGACAGGATGCCAATCTATCGCTAGGCACACACTCACTCACACAGACAAGCACACATACACATATATGGGGCAATTTGGAGAACTCAATTGACTTGATCCATGTGTTTTGGAGTGTGGGAGGAAACCGGAGAACCCGGAGGAAACCCACGCGGACACAGGGAGAACATGGAAACTCCACCCAGATGGGGATTTGAACCGGGAATCCGTCATGCCGAGAGGAGAACATGCTAAACCACTAAGCCACCCATGTATATAGATATGTAAAATATATTAGAATATACAAATATGAATATATATAATATAGAATATACAAATACAACTATAAATATAATATATAAATATATGTACAGTATATATATAAAATGAATTAAAATATATATATAATATATAGGCGGCATGGTGGCTTAGTGGTTTAGCATGTTCTCCTCTCAGCACTAGGGATTCCTGGTTCGAATCTCCATCTGGGTGGAGTTTCCATGTTCTCCCCGTGTCAGCGTGGGTTTCCTCCGGGTTCTCCGATTTCCTCCCACAGTCCCAAAACATGGATCAAGTCAATTGAATTCTCCAAATTGCCCCATATATGTGTATGTGTGCTTGTCTGTGTGAGTGAGTGTGTGCCTAGCGATAGATTGCCGTCCTGTCCTGGGTCTATCTGCCCGGCGCCCGGGATGTTCTCCCCTGGATGGGCATGAGGAACCCCACCGCGACCCTAATAGAGGATAAAGCCGGAGATAATGCATGAATGTTAGATGAGGAAGGTGAGGAATTGTGTTTAAAAACTTTACTTCCACTAAGACACCACAGCTGGGTGCTCGAGCACTGTGACGTCATCCATAAACAGATGTGTATTCGATCTGCGCTGTGTCTGGACAGCGGCGCAGGGAATGAGCAGGAGGCAGCTCGGTGCTCAGCGGGAAACGGAGGTGTGCAGTGCCCCCTGTCGATCACATCGTGTTCAACAGTTAGAAACGCCTGAAGGAGCCGGCGTCACTTTCACTTTTAATAGTGAAAACGTTTTAGAGTAAATTGTTGGATTTAAGTTTCATTTTCCATGTGATTTTTTTTCTCCTGTATATTATAAACAACATTTTATATATTATAAATGACATCAGGGCGGCACGGTGGCTTAGTGGTTTAGCACGTTTAGCAATGCCTCTCAGCACTAGGGATTCCCGGTTCGAATCCCCATCTGGGTGGAGTTTGCATGTTCTCCCATGTCCGCGTGGGCTTCCTCCGGGTTCTCCGGTTTCCTCCCACAGTC